>BSBK01010311.1:152500-167500 GCA_027943335.1 Chamaecyparis obtusa | reverse complement strand
AAAAGTATAAAATGAAAAGATGTGACTCCTTCAAGCATGAGATATAAAAAGAAGAATAAAATTTCACTTGAAAGGGGAGAGAAAAGAGAGGAAAATCACATACATTAAGAAAGAGTGATCAAGAAAGATTAATTAATTATTGACAAAAGGATGTGTCTCTTTCCAATAAGATGCAACCATTAAATCTCACTAATATTTAATAAGGATTGAAATCATTCTCAAAGGAAGAAATAAGAGAAGAATATATTTATTTGGATACTCTTCATGGCAGGAATGAGAAGGGAACAAGAGATAATAATATTATAATAAATATATTTATGTTATATATATATATATATATATACATACATACATACATACATATATATATATATATATATATACATATATATATACATATATATATATATGTATATATATATATATATATATATATATATATATATATATATATATACATATATATATATATAAAGTAAATAATAATACTTAAACTTATATATATTAAATATTTGAATCATATAGGGAGTATATAACTAGATTATATAACTAGAAGATTTTATATATTTGGAGTATGATAATTAAAATATATATAATATAAAATAATAAATATCTAAATATAATACTTGGTTTATAGATAATAGGAATCTACCTCCTATCTCTTACTAAGGTGTCCTAGGATAGGGAGTTTGTGGAAGGGAGAGGCGGAGTAATTTCGAGCACAATCCCAACACTAGGGTTCTGCCTTGAGGGAGGTCACTTGTAGTCTATTTCACACACCCTTGGCACATTAAGTCTTCCATCTTATGATGACGTTAGTAAGGAAAAGAGAAGGGATTCTTTTGATCTATATGAAGAGATCCTTGAATGTTAAATCTAGACTATGTGCATTAATTTATCAGTTGATGGTTTACGCTTCTTTAATATTTATGGATAATGATGGTTAATATGGAGTAATATGCTAATATAATTGGTTAGTAAGAGTGATTCCCTAATCCAATATTCCTAACTTGCACTAATTTATGGAATATACATCAAGTGGTAGGAAAGGGGTCATTACAAATGGTATTAGAGCTTTGATCCTACCATCCTATAGGGTAAAAATAAAAATAGTTATTGTCTGTATACTTTGTGTATGCTCCATGTATTCATGCATTAATGTGTGTACTTTTTTTAAGCTTTATGTCTTCATACATTCTTACATATACTTCAAATTTTCAAGTGTATTTTTGGTTGATCTAGAAATAAGAGAATAGTTTGAGAAGATATGAATTTATGAGTAAATGTTTGTGGTTTGACCTATATTCTTACTCTACGTGTATTTAATGCATATTATTCATATGTGTACTTGTGTTTTCTTCACTTCATACATGTTACTCAAAGAGGAAATCCCTCATGCATGCTTAATGCTTGCTTCATGCCTTACATGCATAACATGTACTTATTCTTTATGTGTTTGATGTATATGAGAACTACTCCATGCATTACATGTCTGGTGTGTATTTGAGTGTACTGCTTCATACTTTACGTGTTTACCATGTATTCATTTACTTATGTTTGACATGTGTACACCATGCCTTATATTAAAATTCAAAGCTTCATGCCCAATATATGATTCATGTTTTATGTGTATTCATGTATCTTTGTGTATGATTTATATGTATACATCATACTTTGTATGCTACATGTATTCATATGTGTACTACATGATTTAATCTATTTATGTTTCTACTTCATGTGTATTCCGTAAATGTTTCATAAATTAAATTTATGTGTATGCATTATGTGCAAAACTTAAGTGAATTCATGTGTATATTTCATAATTTATGTACTATGTGTATGCTTAATGACTAAATAAAATTATGTATATATGCTTTATGTGTTTTGTGTATTCACATATGTACTTCATGATTTAAGTGAATTCATGCTCTATGTGCTTCATTGTATTCATGTATATCCTACATGTGCTACATGTATGCTTCATGACTTACTTAAATAAATATGTATGTATTGTGTGCATTTATGTGTATACTTCTTGAATTTAGTAAATTCATGATAACTTCGTGATATGCCTCCTAACTTGAATATAGTAAATTCATGATAACTTCGTGATATGCCTCCTAACTTGAATAAATTCATGCTTCATGTTCTAAGTGCTGAGAATATTTACATGATAAGTGAATTCATATGTTGTGTATACTGTTTGACTTTAGTAAAGTCATTCTTTATGTATTTTTTACATGCATACAAACCATATGTATGATTTAAGTATTTAGATGTGTAATTCATGCTTTAATTAAGTGTATGATCCCTATCTTATGTACATTCATGCATTAGGTATATTTGTATGGATGCTCTATTTTCTATGTGTATTGGTGTATATGAGTCATTATTTATATGTATTTGGGTGAATACTTGATGCAGGAGCATCCTGGGTGTAAGAGCAATCTTGCATCACCCAAAAATATTTTTGTTTTTGTATTCAATAAGGGCTATCTTGTGCAGAGTTGCTATTTATGGAAACTTGCTATTTTTAGTAAGTTGGTCTTACGATCTCGGAATGTTTGATTTTACATATGGAAGTTCATCTCAGTCATATCAGCCTGCTAGCAAAGTTTCATGGCTAGATCAGGTGTAGTTTTGAAGATATTGAAGATTTTCGGTATTGGCAACAGGGTACAAAAACTTCGAACTCAGTTTTGAAGGCTTTAGAGGCCCCGGATGAGGTTGAAAATTTGGGTGATGGGTGCTTTGCATTGGTCAAGCCTGTAGAGCACTTCGTGGAATTTCCAGAATGGGGTTATAATAGCCAATCGGGTCAACGAGCGATGACTTATGGTCTTCGGAAGTTGGGTCACCTGAAATGGGGAAAATAAATTTTCTTCAAAATTTTTGTTTGGGTTTCAAAACTCATTTTGAGCCGACTTTGATGTAATAAATTGTAAAATAAAATAATTCTAAGTTTGGTCGGCCCTAAGGGCTAAATTTCTAGAACCTTCTCGGGCAGTGGAAATTGCCTATATAAGGAAGGCCCGTAGTGTTGTCTAGGGCAATTCTGGGTAGTAGATCTGGGTATTGATTAGAGGCTTTGTCCTACAGAATATTGTAAGGGAATGCCCATGTGGCTTTGCATATTGTAATTATGAAAGTTTGTAATTCCACATTTGTGGAGATAATAAGAAGCCAATTTTCTGTTCTCGCATATTATTGTTGTTTCTCTATTTCTGTTATGTGTTTGTGGTATTAAGGGGAGCACCTTTCATCAAGTGGTATCAGAGCAGGAGTTCTTGAGTGTGTAAACAGATCGCCGACTGTGAGGCAGTTTTCACCAGGACCGTGGTTAGGGTTTCAGTGCGCATCGCAAAAATGCCTCCACGAAGAGAACGTGGCGGAAGAGCTGGTGCTGTGACACCTGAGGTTAGAGAGCTGTAGAGACAAGTGCGAGCATTGCAAGAAGAGATTCATAGAGGAATAAATCTTAATGTTAGAGATGAAAGCAAGGATGAAGCCGAAGAAGAATATCAAGAAGGAGAAGCCGAAATTGTGAACCAGGAGGAAGAACGACTATTTTGGGCAATTTCCAAGATTGGAAAAAGACCTAAGATTGAAGTTCCTACATTTTTTGGAAATCTCAACCCAGAGGAATTGATTGACTGGATCAATGAATGTGAGGAATATTTTGAGTATGAAGATGTTGAGGATCCTGATAGGGTCAAATTTGCGAAGGCCAGACTGAAAGGTCATGCGAAGATCTGGTGGCAAGAAATTCAATTGGAGTGAAATAGAAGAGGGAAAGATAAAATCACAAGATGGGATCGGATGGTGGATAAATTGAAGTGACAGTTCATTCTTGTTGATTATGAGCTTGACCTACTAAAGAAAATGCAAAGTTTGAAGCAAGCAGGAAGATCTGTTTAGGAGTATACAGAGGAGTTCTATCAAATCCTCATCAGAATAGGCCATGCAGAAGCTGATAAGGAGAAAGTTTCCCAATACCTTAATGGGTTAAGGCCAAGCATTCAAGAGGAGTTGAATCTGGTTCGAATGAACAGTATTGAGGAGGCATACTAGTTTGCCCTAAAAGTAGAGGAAAAGCTGAACAAGAAGTTTGAGAGCAGACAAAATGGGAGAGGTCATGGTGGAAGATCTGGTGGCCGGTCATATGGTGGCCGAAATGAAGATTTGAAAAAGAAGGATGAGGCCAGTAGCAGCCAAAATCAGAGAGGAAACAATTCCAATCGTTTCCAAGATCAAAATAATAGAGATCAGAGAGGAAGAGGAAGAGGACTAGGTTCAGGAAGAGGAGGCTTCCGTGGAACATGTTTTCACTGTGGAGAAGAAGGTCATAGGGCATTTGAATGTCCTCAGTGCCAAGGCAGAACAGACAGGAGAAATGAAGGCCAGGCTAGAGTTTCACATGTAGATGAAGATGCCAGATCATCAAATTCTGAAGATGCTAAAAGAGGAGAAATGCTAATTAACAGAAGAGTCTTGCTGAGTGGTGAGAATGAACCTGAACAAAGGAGGAGCTTGTTTCGTACTAGATGCAAGTGTGAGGGTAAATGTTGTGATGTGATTATTGATAGTGGAAGCACTAACAATTTGGTGTCAGAAGAGATGGTGACAAAGTTGAAGATCATGAGACAGAAACACCCACATCCATATCGGATTGCCTGGGTGCAAGATGACCACAAGGTCATGGTCAGTGAACAGTGCCTAGTAAAGTTCAAGATCAGTGGGTACCAAGATGAGGTACTATGTGATATAATATCTATGGATGCATGTCATATGTTGTTGGGTAGACCGTGGCAGTTTGATAAATGTGTTGTACATGATGGTCGTGCGAATACCTATTCCCTGACAAAGGATGGAGTGCGACATAAACTAAAGCCATTGAAGGAGACCGAAGAAAAGGTATGTGGTAATGCAAGAATAACATTTGTTGATGGAAGAAAATTCTTAGATAGTATGAGGCATGAGCATGTGTGTTTTTCTTTAATTTTAAAAATTAGTAAAGAAGAAGTAGAGGATGTACTTGTAGAGGTTGCAAATTTGTTGAATGAGTTTCAGGATATTGTATCTGATAATGTACCTAATGGATTACCACCCATAAGGAAGATCAGTCATCAGATGGATTTGATTCCAGGAGCCAGTTTTCCAAACAAGGCAGCACACAGAATGACACCAGTAGAAAGTGAAGAGTTGAACAGACAAGTACACAAGTTATTGCAGAAGGGGTTGATTCAAGAGAGTCTAAGTCCCTGTGCTGTACCAGCGATATTAGCACCAAAGAAGAATGGAGAGTGGAGGATGTGTACAGATTCCAAAGTAATAAACAAGATCACAATCAAGTATAGGTTTCCATTGCCATGAATGGATGATATTATGGACTGTTTGAGTGGAGTTGTGTATTTCTCAAAGATAGATCTGAAGAGTGGATATCACCAGATTCGGATCAGAGAAGGAGATGAATGGAAGACTACCTTCAAGACAAAGGAAGGACTATATGAGTGGTTAGTCATGCCTTTTGGGCTAACCAATGCACCGAGCACTTTCATGCGGCTCATGAACGATGTTCTGAAAGAATTTATGGGTAAGTTTGTCATTGTTTACCTAGACGATATTTTTATTTTTATCAAGACATTGGAGGAACATATGATGCATATTCGTATGGTGTTTGAGAAGTTGAGAGATGAAAAATTGTTGATTAATTTAAAGAAGTGCAGTTTTTTGAAGAAAGAGTTAGTGTATTTGGGATTTGTAGTTTCAGCAGAAGGTCTAAAAATGGACCCAAAGAAGGTACAGGCTATCCTTGAATGGCCTACTCCAATGAGTGCTACCGAGGTAAGATCTTTTCATGGTCTAGCTAGCTTTTACAGAAAGTTTATCAGAAATTTTAGCAGTATTTGTGGACCCTTGACTGAAACAATGAGAGGGGATAGAAAAGAGTTTAAGTGGACTAATGGGGTAGAAAAAAGTTTTCAATTGTTGAAACAAAAAGTTACAGAACAACCTATTTTAGCACTTCCGGATTTTAATAAGGTGTTTCAAGTAGATTGTGATGCTAGTGGTACTACAATAGGAGCTGTTATGAGCCAAGAAGGTAAACCTGTTGCTTATTTTAGTGAGAAGTTAAATGATGCCAAGAGGAAGTATTCTGTTTATGATCAGGAATTTTATGTTATAGTTTAGGCATTAAAGAAGTGGAGACATTATCTACTTCCTAAAGAGTTTGTCTTGTATACTGATCATCAAGGTTTGCAAAATTTGAATAGTCAAGGAAAGTTGAATCAGAGGCATTTGAAATGGGTTGAGTTTTTGTAGAGTTATACATTTGTTTTGAAACACAAGAGTGGAAAGTCTAATAGGGTTGTGGATGCTCTTAGCAGAAGGCAACTATTGCTGACAGAGATGCAGATTGAAGTGGTTGGGTTCAAGGAACTCAAGAATTTGTATCCAGAGGATCTTGATTTTGGTGAAGCTTGGAAAGCTTGTACAGAACCTATTACTCTAGACAGAATGAAATGGCTGGATTTTATCTGTTGGCATTAAGTAGAATTGCCACTAGTGACAACACTTATTTGCATTCTGGATATAAACCAAGCAGACAAGTGCAAACCGAGCAGACAGTGCAAACCGAGCAGACAGTGCAAACCGAGCAAACAGTGCAAACCGAGCAGACAGTGCAAACCGAGCAAACAGTGGAAACCGAGCAAGTTAGTACAAACCGATCAGGACAATGTAAACCGAGTAACATCTTGTCTACCAAGTCACCAGTACTTACTGAGTTCAAAACCTACCGAGTGATCAGTATGAACCGTGCCTTCACTTCTACCGAGTGCATGACGATGCCGAGTAATGCAGTGGACGCCGAGTATCAGAAAGTCACCGAGTCAGTTTGAAGGAACTGAGTAACCATATTTGGGCTGACTTAGTAGCACTTATGTTTATTTGTCAAGCCGACTGTGTAATTGTAATTGTAATTAATTGTTTAAGACCTGTATATAAACAATGTTGTAAAAAGATGAAATGTATCAAGGAGAATATATGTGAAAGAAAAAAAGAAAGGCAGAAATAAGCGAATTGCAGAAGGCTTCAGAAGTATAAGGTACAGCAAAGACAAATTCATCACAGAAGGTGATCAGTACATCAGAGAATCTCAATCAGCAATCTAGTTGCAAAGCAGAGATCTACTGTTTCATTCTAACAGGTGAATCAGTACTAAATCCTTTAACCGGGTAGACTTAACAGTCTTTGTATAAATCTCTTTACCGAGTGCACACTTCACTGTATGTTTGTAAATCCTTTAACAGGGTGGATTTAGCAATCCTTATTGCTCCTAACAGGGCAGTTCATCAGAAGTGATCAAATTGTAAGCCTTAACCGGCCAACTTTATTCTGCAGTATTAAAGCTTTGTGGGTTTCATCCCCACCCCAGTTTTACTTTCTTTTGGAAGGTTTCTGGGTAACCAAATCTATGTGTCATTATTGTGAATGCTTTCAAGTTTCATGCTTTCTGTATGCAAAGGTTAAAAAGTAAAATACATGTTAAAATTAGAAGAAAAATTGGAGTTACTGATTCACCCCTCCCCTCTCAGTAACTCGGTTAATTCCTGAATATTTCTAACAATTGGTATCAGAGCTGCATTGGTTCTCAAGACAAAGCTTAACTAGCTTGAGCAAAGATCCAGGACAATGGAGGTATTCAAACTGAACAAGATGATTGAAAATGAAAAACTAGATCTGGAAATGGCCATAGCTAAACTCAAAGAAGCAAAAGAACATCTTTCCCAATCCCTAAAGAGAAGGAAGGAACTTGCAAATTAGATGAATGATCAGAATTACATTGAAGAAAAGATTGAAGATCTTCTTCCCTCAAATAACTCAGATGAAGCAAACAATGCTATCAAAGAACTCCTAGAAAAGAATGGGTCTCTGCAGGAAGAAGTGAGAAAATTGAAAATAGAACAAGGACTACACTCTACAAGATTCTGTGAGATCTTGGAAGAAAGAAACAAGTTGAAAGATGAATTAGATGAAAGAAACATTGAAGTCCAAAACAAAACCCTTCAGCTAGAAAATCTAATTGATCAGATCTCTCATGCAAATGAAGAAATAGAAAACACAAGAGAAGAACTAAGATCTGAAAAGGAAACCAATCTAAGATTGATGGATGACCTAAACGCTGAAAAACAAATCAATGAAGGAATGTTGAAAAGTCAAGAAGACTTGAATCAGCTGTATGAATGAAATCTTCATAGGCAAAAAGGAAAAGCAGGACTTGGATACAAAGAAGAAGGCGAATCCTCTAAGCAAGGTACTCAAAGAAATCAAAAACCTACTTGTAATCATTGTGGTAAAATAGGACATACTTCAAATAAATGTTGGAACAATGAAAAAGCAGAATTCAATGGAAAATGTTATAGCTGCAATCAACCTGGTCATAAAGAAAATGAATGCAGGGAAAAACCTAGATTCAGAGGTAATTGTCACAAGTGCAACAAACAAGGTCACAAGGCATCCGAGTGCAGATCCAAGACATTCAATCCAGCAGAACAAATTGTGAAAGCAATGTTTGGATGGGACTACAACACCTGGTGTAGATGTCATTACTGTGGAGAATATGGACACATTGGCATGAATTGCATAAAACATCATCTAAGGAAAAGAGATACTACCATAAGATGTTTCAAATGCACTAAACTTGGTCACATAGCCAGAAACTGCATGAATGCTAGTGAAATTGAAGAAGGAAAGAAGAATGAAGCAACTAAGGTCAGGAAACAGGTGAGACAAAAATGGATTCCTAAAGCTACCGAGAAATCCAGTCCAAGTAATGGAATGGATGGCTCTACCGACTCAAACTAAATTTCCAAGGAAGCACTGGAACTGTATTCTCATAGATCAATCTCAAGCAGTTCCAGAACCGAAATTAAAAGAATAGTCTAAATCAGCATGCAAGATGCAGTGAGATCACAGGGAGGTCGGTATAGTCTTCACCAAGCAAGGTCGGTATAGTCTTCACCGAGCAAGGTCGGTACCTGTCTTTACCGAGCGAGGTCGGAGCATTATGAATTCTCGAGTTCACCGAGTTGCGAAGTCTTTTTCGAGCAATTAATTCTTAGTGGGTGATAGTCTGTCAGAATTCCTACCCTAATTTGAAATGAGCATTAATGACAGAATTGTAAACAAAAAGCAAGTAATCGAACTCATTCTTCACCGTGAATCTTTAGCACTTTAAGAGCAGAAAATTTCAAGGGCAACCCGGCGATTCAATACTTTTGCGAAAAGGAATTTTCTGTGAGCTACCATGGCATCATCCAGCACTTCAGCGAAGAAAGGATCTGATATGTTAGTCCAAGGGGAGTGGAAAGCACCAGAATTTAAGATCGTGCCCGCAATTGCAGAAGCCCTAGATCCGAACGGAGCTCAATCTCAGATTCCTCCTAAGGTACTGCTTATCAACGATATCCGTAATCATTTTAACTGTTCAATTCAAGAAATGGGAAATCTAGAACTAGACATTGTGCGTGAGGAACTATGTGTGGATGGTATTTTGAAACCCGAGCACAAACATCTGGAAGATAAGGGTTTAGTTCACATTGCACATCTTCCTCGAAACTTTCGAGAGAAATGGGTCAGGTACATTCTCAGCCGAGTACACGATGGCAAGATTTGGCTTGAGCAACCTATTGAGATCACAAAGAAAATGATTCAACAAGTCACCGGTCTTCCCATGTTGAACAAAGCTAAAACTACCAAAACCCTAGGTCGGACGGAACTAGAGAAGAAAACCCTAGCCGAGTGGGATGGTAGAGGCATGAAAGTTAGCAGCATTACCGACGCTGAACTGAAGTTTGGTACACATATCATTGCCCACAAGATTTACAGTTCTAGTTGACAGAACAGTGTCTCCTGTGAAGCTGTTGACCTAGCATACAAAGTGGTCAAAAACAACTTGACATTTGACCTAGCAGACTTATTGTTGAAACAGTTCAACAAGAACATGGAAAGCATCAAAACTTCCAAAAACAATCCATGTAAGTTTGGATCCTTGTTGGTCTGTTTATTCTTCTATGTTCAGAAATTCTTCCCTTCTAAAGGAAAAGTTGTATGGAGAAAAGATGTGCCAGTACTCTATGAAATAAATGAATACATTGCAGAAATGGGTGAAAACTTTGAAAGCATCATGGATAATTATTTTGAGTCTTTCAAAGAGAAAATGAATGACAGATTCCAGATTCCACAGAAGTTGGTGGAAGATTACAAAGATGACATCTATTTTATGGTAGATTGTGATAATGTGTATATTCAAGCAGTTAAACCGAGAACTGTATATGTAAAACCTCTTCCTTATGAGGTAAATATTGATGAAACCAAGAATATCATTGAAGCTCTTCTAAATCAGCCTGTCAATCCCAAAGCTCCATATTTTGGAACATATGATGAAGCTAAGGTGAGAATTGAACTAAGCATAAAGCTTCCACAGGCGGTAAACAAAGGAAAGAAGAGGATAGCCAAAATGCAAATGATAACCGAGGACAAAGAAGAAATAGATGAAAAAGAAGGAGAAAAGGATGAGAAAACAGAGGAACCAGAACCTGCAAAGAAGAAAGGAAAAGTTTTCATCACTAAGGCATCTGTGCCTCCCACTGCTGTGTTTACAAGGAGAAATACAAAAGGCAAGGCAGACAAGGCGGAAAAGGCAGATAAAGACATAGTATTCAAAAGGCCTCCTCTAACCCTTCAAGAAAAGCTCAAACTCTTTAGAGATGGATCAGGATCTGGAGTAAGTAACATAAAATCCTTGAAATATGAAACCAGATCGGAAGCAGAACAGAAGGAAATAGAAGATGCTGTTGTTGAGAAGATGGGACAGTGGAAATACTCTCCTGAAGAAATTACCCCACAAATTCCAGCAGTTCTATTGAATCCAATAAGAATGAGATGGAGCAATGCAAGGTAAACTGTGATAGACATATTTGATCAAAACCTGAGACAGTTGATGCCGAGCTTGAATAAGGATGAAGTAAAGAAGGCACTAAAAGAAAATGAAAATAAGATGACATTGAAGTTCAATACTTGTTTGATTTTGATCAACAATATTGAATCGGTTGTGAAGGCTGCAAAAGCCACATGGAAGAACATATACCACCTTCACCAACCAAGCATTGAAACTGTAATAATAAAAGATATTGAAGATGACAGCGATGAACAAGAAGAAGACACCGAGGTAGATGATACTGTAAGGATAGCAGCAGAAGTCATTGCATCCCTTCCTACCTCTCCAGTGAAAGTCTCTACATCCAGCCCTGAGACACCTTCAAGCATGGTTGTGACAACTTCCATATTTGTCCAATCATCCCTAGCAACATCAGAGGCAGCTACCATTTCTTCTACCGAGCTGCAGTCTCCTGTACCAGTAAGTTTTCCAGCTTTTGAATCTTCAAGTGTAAATATTTTAAGTTCTCCAGTAGAAAGTATACCAGTGTCAATAGCCAGCCCTACTTTATCTACTGTCACTACTACAAAAGCATTAAGTACAGTTAAGCCTAAAGCTCTACCGAGTATAAAATTTTTGGGTAAAAATATAGTTGAGGATATAGACCTAGATGAAGAGATAGAGATTCCTACATTAGATTCTGCAAATCTCTCAGCAGACCAGATGCAGAACATAGGTGAGATCCTCCAAAGGAAAGCAAAACAAAAGAAGCTTAAAGAGAAGAGAGACAAGGAGTATCAAATCATCAAGGATGCTAAGGACATTTTGTTTGATGCATTAGGCATTAAAGTAGACTCCTCCCAGCATGTTTTGTTACAATTAGCAGAAGCAGTTGAGAAATACAATGAGGACTCATCCGGGACAGAAAAGTTAGTTGAAAGAGCCGAGAAGAGATTCAACAATAAAGTGCTTGAGCACATTGCTCAGCACATAGCTATTAACCAAGTGGAATTGTCTTCAGTTTTGTCTAACATAGAGTCTATTTATTCGAATACTACCTCTCTTTTGGCCAGACTATGCAATTTTGCCGAGTTCACAAAGGATGTTAAAGATAAAATGGATGAGGATATGAAGATTAGCATACAGAAGCTGCAACTTGAACCAAGTTCAAGCTCTACTCATCACATGAAAATTTCACACCTATCTAATATGCAGTCTGATCTACTGAAAGAAGACACAAGGATCCGGTCCACACTGCTAGACATCCAACACATGATCCTTCCCATCATGAATACAATGTATAAGCACATTGAACATTCCAGAACATTGATTCATGACAATCAGTTCTCTATAGCAGATCACATGATTGAACTCTCTGCAGAAGTCCAAATTTCTATACAAACATGTAAGATTCTGCAAGAAAGTTGGGACAGAACCCTGGCACTAATAATGAAGGTACATTCTGATTTCTTATCAAATTTTGGATTCTCTCTGTAAATAACTTGTATATGCACCTTTGGCATTATCGTCAAAAAGGGGGAGATATGTATAGAAGGAGAGATATGTATACAGTTATAGATTTGTATAAGAAACAGTTAGCACATTGAAAGGGGGAGACAATGTATAAAGCCCTATAACAAAGACAAAATTTTGAAAAATCAAAATAAAACTCAGCATGATTCGTGTATATAAATTTTGGCCAATAAGTGTTTTTGTCACTAATGCCAAAGGGGGAGATTGTTGGCATTAAGCAGAATTGCCACTAGTGACAACACTTATTTGCATTCTGGATATAAACCGAGCAGACAAGTGCAAACCGAGCAGACAGTGCAAACCGATCAGACAGTGCAAACCGAGCAAACAGTGCAAACCGAGCAGACAGTGCAAACCGAGCAGACAGTGCAAACCGAGCAGACAGTGCAAACCGAGCAGACAGTGCAAACCGAGCAGACAGTGCAAACCGAGCAAACAGTGGAAACCGAGCAAGTTAGTACAAACCGATCAGGACAATGTAAACCGAGTAACATCTTGTCTACCGAGTCACCAGTACTTACCGAGTTCAAAACCTACCGAGTGATCAGTATGAACCGTGCCTTCACTTCTACCGAGTGCATGACGATGCCGAGTAATGCAGTGGACGCCGAGTATCAGAAAGTCACCGAGTCAGTTTGAAGGAACCGAGTAACCATATTTGGGCCGACTTACTAGCACTTATGTTTATTTGTCAAGCCGACTGTGTAATTGTAATTGTAATTAATTGTTTAAGACCTGTATATAAACAATGTTGTAAAAAGATGAAATGTATCAAGGAGAATATATGTGAAAGAAAAAAAGAAAGGCAGAAATAAGTGAATTGCAGAAGGCTTCAGAAGTATAAGGTACAGCAAAGACAAATTCATCACAGAAGGTGATCAGTACATCAAAGAATCTCAATCAGCAATCCAGTTGCAAAGCAGAGATCTACTGTTTCATTCTAACAGGTGAATCAGTACTAAATCCTTTAACCGGGTAGACTTAACAGTCTTTGTATAAATCTCTTTACCGAGTGCATACTTCACTGTATGTTTGTAAATCCTTTAACAGGGTGGATTTAGCAATCCTTATTGCTCCTAACAGGGCAGATCATCAGAAGTGATCAAATTGTAAGCCTTAACCGGCCAACTTTATTCTGCAGTATTAAAACTTTGTGGGTTTCATCCCCACCCCAATTTTACTTTCTTTTGGAAGGTTTCTGGGTAACCAAATCTATGTGTCATTATTGTGAATGCTTTCAAGTTTCATGCTTTCTGTATGCAAAGGTTAAAAAGTAAAATACATGTTAAAATTAGAAGAAAAATTGGAGTTACTGATTCACCCCTCCCCTCTCAGTAACTCGGTTAATTTCTGAATATTTCCAACATTTATCATCCAGGATGATATGCTATTCAGAGGGAGTCAGTTGTGCATTTCAAGAAGTTCTATGAGGGAGAATCTCATCAAAGAGAAGCATAGTGGAGGATTGGCTAGACATTTTGGTCATGATAAAACCCTTGCTTTGGTTAGTGAAAATTATTATTGGCCACAGTTACAGCAAGATGTGAAGAAGTTTGTAGAGAGTTGCAGAGTATGTCAGATGACGAAGGGAGTGAAGCAGAATACAGGGTTATATCAGCCATTACCTATACCAGAGAAGCCTTGGGAGGATATCAGTATGGACTTTGTTCTTGGTTTACCGAGGACACAGCGGGGACATGATTCAATTTTTGTAGTAGTTGACAGATTTTTGAAGATGACACATTTCATATCCTACAAGAAGACTAATGATGTTGTTCATGTAGCATAATTGTTTTTCAGAGAAGTGGTGAGACTACATGATTTGCCAAAGACCATAGTTTCAGATCGAGATACTAAGTTTGTTGGATATTTCTGGCATACATTGTGGAAAAAGTTGAAGACAGATTTGAAGTTCGGTTCATCACATCATCCACAGACTGATGGACAAACAGAGGTGGTGAATAGAAGTTTGGGAAATCTGCTGAGATGTTTGGTTGGAGATAAGCCAATAGGATGGGATTTGATTTTACCACAAGCAAAATTTGCATACAATAATTTTGTCAATAGGAGCACTGGTAAATCACCATTCCAGATTGTATATGGAAGTAGTCCAAGAAATGCATTTGAATTGAGAAAGATAGATAAAGGAGAAATAAGTAGTGCTGAAGCTGAGGATTTTGCAGAGCACTTGAAGAACATCCATGAGGAGGTGAGGAAGCATATTACCAAGATGAATGCACAGTATAAGGCTAAGGCAGATGAGAAAAGGAGGCATAAGGAATTTCAGGTTGGAGATGAAGTCATGGTTCATTTATGGAAGGAGCGATTTCCAGTTGGTACATATAACAAGTTGAAAATGAAGAAGTTTGGGCCATGTAAGATACTGAAGAAGCATGATTCAGGAAATGCATATGAGGTAGACTTGCCTAGTGAGCTGAATATTTCACTAGTGTTTAACATTTCAGATTTGACAGAGTATCATGAAGGAGGTGTTGAAGATGAGGTTGCAGCAGCACAGTGGAGTA
>BSBK01010311.1:0-147500 GCA_027943335.1 Chamaecyparis obtusa | reverse complement strand
CTAGAAACTTTTGGAAGTGGTGTGTGCATTAGATGTCTAAACCATCAAAACTTGAAACTAAAATTAGAAATATTTATACACTATGTATTTAAAACTATTATGACTATGCATCATGTGTTTATTATTCTTGATTGGTTTTGTGATATTATTTTTCTATTTGGATGTTGTAGGAAAGATGGTCACTAAGACTAGATCTATTGGTAGAGGCTGTATTGAGGCTATTGCAAAGGACATGGAAGGAGAAGGCTTCATAGCCCTCATGCGAGTCATAGATCTAAGAGTTTGTATGAGGATAGTGGTGAGAAGCATGGTGATTCTAGAGAACATGATACTAGGTAGATACTTCAAGCTATTCTGGAGTGTTTACCTATCCATAATAGGGATGAGAGAGAGGAATCACACCATTCTAGGAGTGAGGAGAGACAAACATCCAAGATTCCTAGGAGGAAGGACACTATAGTTGGTCAGGAGACTACTAAGGCTAGCTAGATGAGAGACCTCATTAGATCATGACCTCCTCCCTTTAATGGTTTGGGTATTGGTTTTGAGGTGAATACATGGCTTATTGCATTGGATAATTGTTTTTCTATGCAACAATTTGATACAAATGTCAAGGCAAGGTGTTTCATCATGCACCTCAAAGGTTTTGCAACTACTTGGTGGAAGATTGAGGAGAAATAGTTAGATCTAAGCATGGATATTGTAACTTGTGAGTTATTATTATACACTAAGTTTGCACCTTTGTCTCAAGCTCTCTTGGTCTTGATAACTCAGTATAACATGGAATCATCTCTAGGTTGTGGGACCTTTGCTAACCAAGATGAGACCTCTAGGTTCTAGGTTGGTTCCTCTTTGATAATCACCCTAATTTGCTTTTAGACATGAAAGTAAAAATTTTGAAGGAAAGGGATAGAAGGGATGATGGTAAGGGAAATGACTTGAAAGAAAACTACCTACTAGGTGATGCACCAAAACTAGGGTTTGGATCTCAGTATGTAGGAATGAAATCAGTGAAAAGCTCAGATCTAGTAGGTCACAACTTATTGAACAGGCTTGCATAAATATTTCATAAGAGAGCCTGAGAATAAGACACAACTTATGACCTACAAACAAACATTCACTTCTACAACTTGGTGTAGGATTGAGACAAGACTATTAAGGGGGCTAACGTATACCCACAAGAACATCTAAACTAGATCAAACATAGTAACACACAAAATTGCAGAAAACAAGAGGGATCAGGAACCCTAAAATAATCACTGAAAACATGCACATACTTTGATCCAATAAGAGACAACCCAAACAAGGAAGTATAGGGACATGAAGGATTGTCACAAAATACCTCTACAATATTTGTATTATCAATGGGAATCTAAGAATTGTATAAGCCAGAGGGTAGAAAAAATGCCATAGATGACCCTTAAGAAAGTATGAATTTCTTCTACAAATTGTCCAACTCTTGAGCACTGAAAGCTCCAAAATAATATATACATACTCTTGCACGTAGGTGAGAGTCAAAAAACCTAACTAGGGTTACCTAATTTTACATAAAATATTCAAACCCTAAGTCTGTCATCTCTGATCATAAATGTATCTCCTCCAAATATCTCAAGTGATCAGATATTCATGCCTGTACTATGTTGCCTGCAGACAAGCAACCCAAATTTACGAGCTTTCCTACACAAAAGTTCCACCATGAATGCATTGGTTGGTACCTTCCCAGGACAAGAATTGACCAAAGATGGCCGCCCAGACCTCTCTCATCATCTCCCCTTAACTGCAAATGTCTTGGAGACATAAATTTCCTGAGCTACCTCACTGCCCGCGGTCTGCAAATCAGATACTAGAAAAAACCTCTTAGACACATTTGAGATTTGAAAACCAATGGCTAACCGGTCATTTTAAAGTGTTTCCGTCGATGTCTAATGTTTCCCAAAAAATGAGTGACTCAGATTAACCCGGCAATAGTTATAAAACCCTTGAACGGTCAAAAATCCATCTCGGCATGTTTGGACCAATGAGAATCAAGCTTTTCTGCACGTCAACATATTTGGATCCACCATGAGCCCTTCTTCCTTTAAGTCATTCATCAACTACGAATTGAAGACTTCCTCTAAGTCACATAATCCTTTCTACCTTTTCCAATTTATTAAGAGATTTAGCAAACAAAGCATTCACTGAATCGCTAAGTTGTTTGGAGCACTGCCAAATCATTTCATGAATGAGCGAACATGTGAAACTCATCAGGACCACCAATTACTCTATCAAACCTAGGCCCAGACCTACCACTTGGAAATCTTTCATTCACTTTGGCCACTTCGTAGGCACACACCTCAAAAAATCCCTCTTACATAGACCGCACTCAAACAAGATCCTGATCTAACAGCTAGCGCAAGATCTCATAGCTACAAAATATTCTTTTCACTTTTATGCTAGTTGTAGATCCTCTCTAAGCTGGGACCCCACTGACACATCAGTCCACCTGGAAATCCTCATCATCATTCGGTAGAAAATCAAAAGCATGCATGTTAGTAGTACACAGCATTGGGACCACCTGACATATCTCTTTATTCTAACCAATAAGAACTTGGCAACTCACCCTGACCTGGCACCGGACCCACTGACAAGTCTGAACACTTTGACAAATCTGATGGTTGGTGCAAGATCTCATACTCTGACACAAGCCTTCCTGAAGATACACCAACTGTCGATCTTCATCTTTCTGACATCTTTGTAAGTCCCCTGACATGGTCCCACTACAGCATCCAAGTCATTACTATGTGGACCAATTACATTTGAGCAAGTCAGCATACCTGACAGATGGACCCACGATCTGTAGAATGAACATCAGATGGTTGTCGCTAAATCATTGACTTAAAAAGTGTGCATCTTATCCCAACGGCGTATTGACAACCACAAGATCCTACTGTGCTTTAACCTTCTGAAAGGAGTAGGACCCATTGACATGTTCCAGTTCATCACTATGTGGACCAATCGGATGCGAGCATGTCAAAAAGAAAGGACCCACCGAACGGAGCTCTGACAACAAATCAAGATCAACGGTCAATGCATGATCTGATGCTCTGACACAAACCTATGAGGACACACACCGGCCATAGATCTTGCTAACTGGGACCCTCGATTATCTGAGACCACTGAAAGATTTAATGATTGCATGACTGAAGGGAAGTTAACTACCTGCTAAATCATTGAATGTTATGGACTTAACCGCCAAACTCTAGGCTATTACGCAAACAAGGTGTTCAAAAAATTGCTGAATAAAAGATAACACCACTGGAGAACTTAGCAGTCATGTGACTAAAGAGATATTAACATTCGCTAGGTTGTAGGATATTTTGTGGTGATTGGGAAACAATCAGTGATTATGAGAATTTCTATATTCGCTAAGTCACGAGAAGAAAAGACAACCACTGGAAAGAAAAGGAGAACTGGCAACAGGGCCAAAAGATTAAAGTGCACATACTAAAAAGAGGACTTAAGTGGCCGAGATAAAGTAACTGCAAATTAGAACAAAGGCTTAGGGTTTTTAGGGCCTTTTGGAAATTTTTGGAGGTAACGGCTAGTTTTATGAATTTTCAACCTATAGACCAAGAACTTAAATAATTTGTAGAGGCCAGGAAACATAACATGCGGCCATGAAATTTTGCAGAGTGCTTGGCAGGGCCAAAACCGGGACCTAGGAATAGGTTTAGCCAAATTTGCACCGACGTGAAAATTAGGATAACATTTTGGCAATTTTTGCTGGATGTCAACCTGCTTGACATGGAAAACTAGTGGCCTTGACATATCCATTGGGCATGGGGTCATTCTAAACACAAAACTCAAAATTCTCTCAGAGAGGCAAAACTGGAACTGTGCTCAGAGCACTTCTTTATGCATACAAGGAACTAACTAGAAAGAACAAAGAAAGGGGAAAGCATTTTTACAAAATTTAGAGAGAGGGATTAACCTCAAAATAGGGTTTTAGGTGGAAACCATTCACTATGATTGGCAAGGCATCTCCTTCCAGAGTTGAAAGTTGAAAAGCATTGGTTCCCCTACATTTTGTTATAACAAATGGTCCACCCCAAAATGAATCAAACTTTGTGTGCCTGCCAAGCCTAGACCTGAACTCATCCCACTTGAAGACTATGTCTCCAACTTTGAAATTTTTGATCCTGGCTCTTTTGTCAAAAATCTTCTTTGTCTGAACTTGATGGAACTCCATATCTTGCATTGACTTATCTCTGAGCTCTTCCAATTCCATCAATTGAGCATATCTGATCTGTAAGGGATCCTCTTCATCAAATAGGACATATTAAGTAGCTAAATCTAGAGCTGGTAATTCAGTTGAAATGGACAACTTAGCCTCCTTGCTATACACTAACATGTAAGGAGAATTACCAATGATTTTCTTTGGGGTAATTCTATCTAACCACAAGGTAGATTTGAGTTTTGTATGCCAATCTCTCTGATTGACTTGAAGAGTCTTCTTGATTATCCTAATCAAATTCTTATTGGTGGATTCTGCTAAGCCATTGCCTTGAGGGTAATAATTTGAACTAGTATTCAAATAAATGTCATTCTTGACTGCCCACTCTGAGACTTTGAGGCCTGTGAATGCTAAGGCATTATCTAAAATGATGGACTTGGGAGTGCCAAACCTATGAACTATGTCATCATAAAAACTCAATACAACACTCTCATTGGCCTCCTTTAAAGTGATTGCCTATGTCCATCTAGTGAAATAATCTATTGCAGTAATTATCCATTTATGGCCTGCACTAGATGGAGGATTAATTATCCCTATGAAATCTATACCCCATTTCATGAAGGGTTGCTCTGTTCTGACTGGCTATAGGAGTAAGGCTACAAGCCTCTCTTTTCCTACAAACATGGCACACTTGATGCATTTTCTGACATGATCATGACTATCCTTAAAGATAGATGGCCAATAGTATCCAGCCCTCATGATTTTAAAAGCAGTAGTCCTGGGAAAAAAGTGGCCTCCAGAAGGTCCATCATGAAACTCAAATAGGACATCAACTATCTTTTCTAAATCTATGCATCTCAAAAGGACACCATTGTGATCCTTTCTGAAAAGAACATCATTAATCAACACAGAAGGAATAGATTGTAACCTATAATACCTCCTTTTTGATGAATCCAAACTTGTAGGACATTGCCCTATCTTTAAATAATTGATCATATTAGGCAACCAACTTGTTGCCTTGGCTTGTTCTTCTATAGAATGCACCACCAGAGATGCATCTATTTGCTTTGATTTCTTTGAACTTTCATCCTCTGCCAAATGTTCACAAAGACCTCTTCCTTTAACCAGCTTGGTAGTTTGAATATCAATGTCATATTCCATCACCTTGGTGATCCAACCAGCTCTTTTCTCATTTAGGTCTTTGGAGAGCAAAAATTCTTTGACACTTGGATGAATAACTTTTAAATGTACCTTGCTATGGGTCAATAGATATCTGAACTTTTTAAGGCTCTTCACCATAGCAAGTACATGTTTTTCTACAAAAGAGTATCTCTGTTCATACTCTTCTAAACCTTTGCTAAAGAAAGCAATGGGCTACTCCAATCCATCTGAATTTTCTTGGGACAACATTGCAGATATGTCATCATGACATCCATAAGCATAAAGGATGAAGTCCTTATTGAAATTTGGGTTTAGGAGAGCAGGGGCTTTTGTTAGGGCCTCTTTGATAGCTTGGAAATTGAATTTCCCTTTTTTGGTCCAACTAAAAGCTAAACTTTTCTTTAACATGGCTGTGAAAGGCTTGAGTAAATCTGCAATGTTAGGCAAGAATCTCCTAACAAAATTAATCTTTCCTATGAAAGATTGGAGACTTTTCTTGTTATGTGGTAGGGGTAGCTCTAAGATAGCTGCAATTCTCTTAGGATCTACTATATTTCCTTCTCTGGATACTACATATCCCAATAGCTTTCCTTCATGAACTACAAACACACATTTCTTGGGATTAAGGGATATCCCAAACTCTCTACACCTTTCAAAAATCTTTCTCAAATGTTTGATATGGTCTACTGCATGCTTTGAATAGATAGTTATGTCATCTAAGTAGACCAACAAAAACTTGTACATGAGGCTCTTAAAAGCCATATCCATTGCCTTTTGAAATGTAGCACCTGCATTTGACAAACCAAAGGGAATCTTTTGATAAGCCATGGTTCCCCACTTGGTTGTAAATGTAGTCTTGTATTGATCTTCTTCAATAACTAAGATCTGATTATATCCTGAATAGCCATCCAATAATGAAAATCTCTCAGATCCAGAGACACATTGTAAGATTTGTTCCATAGAGGGTAATGGATGGTGGTCCTTTAATGAGGCCCTGTTAAGATCCCTGAAGTCAACACATAACCTTAGTTCCCCACTCTTCTTCCTGATAGGAACAAGGTTGGAAACCCAACTAGTATGCTTAATGGGGTAGATGATACCACTTTCTATCAATTTGAGCACTTCTTTATGCATAAGTGGCTCAAGATTGGGATTAGCAAGCCTTTGCTTTTTCCTCACTGGTTTGGCATTTGGTTCTAATTCAATAGTGTGCTAAGAAAGGGAAGGATCAAAACATTTGAGATCCTCATATTGCCATGCAAAAAAATCACTGAATTCTTTGAATAATTGGGTGTTAGCTTTATTTTCTAATTCAGTGTTTATCCTTCCAAATTGCAAGCTCTTACCTGGTTCCAACTCTAGTTCAACACAATGTTCTTGTTGAACTACCATGCCAGCTTTTCTTTTCTTAACTTCATCATCCTTGTTGAAGACAGCCTCCAAGGTTACAAGACCTCTAGGCATCTTATTAGACTTGAGTTGTATCACTTGATCACCATAGCTTTGTGATAGCCTATCTTGATTGTGTTTTGAAAAAACATCCTCTTCAAACAAGAATTGCAGAATTTGTTCATCATTATCAAACACCTACCAATTGACATCATTATCAGGAATAGAGGGTCTGACAATCACTTTGATATGCTATTGATCCACCTCCTTTCAAATGATATTTGGGATGTCATAGTGGGATCCAACAACAACTAATCTATATGCATTTTGATTTAACTTTCTAGGGATAGCAACAATATTGAAAGCATGGAAATCTTCAATTGCATCCCAAACTCTATGCTTGTATGCTTTCATAGTATCATTTTTGGTTGCACTTATCCCTCTCACTTGGCTGACAACTAACTCACTATCACCATAAAATTTTAAGGCCTTAAGCCCTATTTTTCTAGCCCATTCTAGTCCATTGACTAGACTTTCATATTCTACAGTATTGCTAGTGCAGGAGAAACTAAATCTAAAGGTAGTATAATACCTTTCTCCTCTTGGGGACACTAGCATAGCACCACCACTAGAACCATGTCTACTTCTATCTCCATCAAAAAATAGTTCCCAAACCTGATTATCCTGATCCAAACCAAGATCAGTATCCTCTTTAAGAAGGCTTGGCTCTATGATTCCACCCTCTTGTATTAAATAACTTCCCAAACCAAAATCCCAAATAAGATTTTCTTGGGCCTCTGAAGCTCTTTCATCTAGAAAAATATCAGGGATACTTTCTATCTTGGTGCTTGCTTCATTAATGGTTTGGAAGTCACTACTATCAAATATGGGGCAGTTCACATTGATGGTGCTGGATACATATGGCTCTATATGGTTCCCTGCTAATGGTTCTAATTTAATGGTGACCTTGGTCCCATACCTTGTATGAAATAACATGTGAGACCAATCAAAAGATAGATATCCTCCTATGTTGGCTGTAAACTCCCTTGAAAGACATATAGAAAACAATGCAGGGAGATCTATGATATATATATCAAGGAGGATTGATAAATTAGGACTAGCTTGCAGGCTTAGACTGGTATCCTTAGCCACACCTATACTATTGATTGAGGATCCATCAATTTGGGTAACCTTCTTTTGGAAGGGCTCATATTTTAGTCCTAACTGGTCAGCTACTTTCTTGGGCATTACAGTGCTAGTAGCTCCACTATCTACCATACAATTATGTACTAAATATTTTCCAATGATTAAAGATACATAAAAGGGAGGTGGCTTTGAATTCCTACCTTGTATGGCATTAGCCTTGGAGTTGTTACTTGGAGATTCCTTTTCTTGATTGGTGTTAACCAACACTGGCTTTGTAGCTTCTTTTGCAGGTTGAGGAGTTGCTACCTCTATCATGGCCTTCTTCAAGATTTCAGGCTATCCTAGAAGAGCCAAAGAGTCCCACATGGACATGGTGACATTCACCTTCTTCATGTTGTCTACAATATTAAATAGTGTCACAGTGTGTACTCTTTGTTTTATTTTCACTATGATGGGCTCTATCTCTTTGGAATGTTGGCCTTCTTTGCTTATAATGATAGGAGTCTCCTTAGGTGTGATGGGATTAGCTTGATGTAGTGGCTCTATAGATGTAGTAGCTTTGGCATTGGAATCTTCTCTCTCCATGTCTTGAGCTCTTCTTTTTGCTCTTGTGAAGGCAACAAAAGCAACCTCATCATTGACTCCATTGAAGTCTAGTTGCTCACAATTGAAGAGAGCAGTCTCATTCTCTTGTGATTCTTGTTGAGGCACTAACCCACTAGATGAAACCTCTGATTGAGCTTGTGATGCATTTTGAACCATTAGAGCTTGGTTCATCCATCCATTTGAACATGTAGCCTGATTATGAGGCTGATTACAAGGAAAACACCATTCATTCTCCATAGCCACATTATTTTGACTAAGAACCACATCCCTCACTGGGTTAGAGGAATTTAGAGGTGTAGGGTTATATGGTTGAAATGGTCTCTGATTAAAACTTTGTCTTTGTCCTTGATAGCCTCCTTGGTATGGTGGCCTATTTTGTTGATAAGGTTGTCCTTGATTTTGATATTGCTGATTAGGACCTTGGCCTTGTGTCTGAAATGGTGGTCTGATTCCTTGACCTTGCTTCTTTAGATTTGTGACCTCTTTAGTCAAGGTCTGTAACAAGTTAGTCATTTCTTGCTGACTGCTTTGTTGGCTATTCTTTATCTCTTGCAGCTCTTGAGAGAAGCTTGATGTTAACTCTTGGCCACTAGTACTAGCTTGAGGTGCCAATATGGTGGGAATAGGGGTAAATGGGGGTACTTGGGCAGGTGCAACAGGTTGAAGGCTAGGAAAAATGGGCATTGGAGGCCTTATAGCAATCATGCCTTCTTGGATTAAACAATTTTCAGCCCTGACAGCTATGTCAAAAGCTTGGGGTAGAGAAGTACCACCCATAGACTAGATCATGATAGAAATTTGACCATTTAGACTTTGTAAATAGTATAGGAAGGCATGGTCTTTTGATGGTCTCACTAAGACTGGGATTCTATTCCATGTTTTAAGGAATCTACTATTGTAATCTATCATTTGTTCTTGAGGGTCTCTCTTAATAGTTGTTAACTGCTCAACTAGAGACAAATTATCTAATTTATCCTCAAAATGCTTACTTAATGCATCCCCTAACTCATCCCTAGAAGTAATAGAACCAACAGTTAGAGTTCTAAACCATTCTAGAGCCTTACCTTTTAAAGAGGCTGCTAATAACTTTATGGCCACATCTTCTTGAGTGATATTGTGTATGCTGCAGATGGTGGTCACATCTCTTATGTTCTCAAAAGAAATTGTCTGCCCTTCACCTGTGAAATCAGGTATACTCTTAAGTGCCACCAAAGGCACATCATGATGTTGAGCAAAGGAAAATGGGCTGCCTCAGTTGAATGGTGCAAAAGCAAACTATCTTGCCATTGTAGGTGCTAGAATCCGAAGATTGACAACTATATGAGCTCTATTTGTTGCTGGATTTGAATCTTCTTCTAGATCTCTAGTTAGAGATCTGCCTCTTCTTCTAGAATGGAAGGGAAAAGGTCTCCTTTCTGAAGTATTAGGAGGTGTTGATTGAACTCTTCTTGCAGGAGATGTTCTTTGAGTTGACCTACCATTATGACTTCTTCTTGAGGGCAATTCTGAAAATTGGGTAGGCTTTGAGCTTCTAGTCTCAATCTTTCTCATAAAACTTTGAACAAGGTAGCTTGGATCTTTGAAATCAGTGGAGTTGCCAGATATACTTGATAGAATGACTTCTAAAATCCTGCACTATGCAATCTGCATATTAGAGATAACATAACTTGAACATCAATCTGATCTTTAGTCCCACTGGGCATGCCAAAAATGCTATACACTAAGTTTGCACCTTTGTCTCAAGCTCTCTTGGTCTTGATAACTCAGTATAACATGGGAATCATCTCTAGATTGTGGGACCTTTGCTAACTGAGATGAGACCTCCAGGTTCTAGGCTAGTTCCTCTTGGATAATCACCCTAATTTTCTTTTAGACATGAAAGTAAAACTTTTGAAGGGAAAGGGATAGAAGGGATGCTGGTAAGGGAAATGACTTGAAAGAAAACTACCTACTAGGTGATGCACCAAAACTAGGGTTTGGATCTCAATATGTAGGAATAAAATCAATGAAAAGCTCAGGTCTAGTAGGTCACAACTTACTAAACAGGCTTGCATAAATATTTCATAAGAGGGCCTGAGAGTAACACACAACTTATGACCTGCAAACAAACATTCACTTATACAACTCGGTGTAGGATTGAGACAAGACTGTTAAGGGGGCTAAGGTATACCCACAAGAACATCTAAATCAGATCAAACATAGTAACACACAAAATTGTAGAAAGCAAGAGGGATCAAGAACCCTAAAATAATCATTGAAAACATGCACATACTTTGATCCAATAAGAGACAACCCAAACAAGGAAGTATAGTGACATGAAGGATTGTCACAAAATACCTATGCAATATTTGTATTATCAATGGGAATCTAACAATTGTATAAGCCAGAGGGAAAAAAAAATGCCACAGATGACCCTTAAGAAAGTATGAATTTCTTCTACAAATTGTCCAACTCTTGAGCACTAAAGGCTCCAAGACAATATATACATACTCTTGCATGCAGGTGAGAGTCAAAAAACCTAACTAGGGTTACCAGATTTTACATAAAATATTCAAACCCTAAGTCTGTCATCTCTGATCATAAATGTATCTCCTGCAAATATCTCAACTGATCAAATATTCATGCCTGTACTATGTTGCCTGCAGACAAGCAACCCAGATTTGCCTGCTTTCCTGCACAAAAGTTCTACCATGAATGCACTAGTTGGTACCTTCCCAGGACAAGAATTGACCCAAGACAACCGCCCAGACCTCTCTCATCATGTCCCCTTAACTGCAAATGTCCTGGAGACATAAATTTCCTGAGCTACCTTGCCACCTGCGGTCTGCAAATCAGATACTGGAAAAAACCTCTTAGACACATTTGAAATTTGAAAACCAATAGCTAACTGGTCATTTTAAAGCATGTCCATCGATGTCTAACATTTCCCGGCAAACGAGTGGCTCAGATTACCTAGCAATAGTTATAAAACCCTTGAACAGTCAAAAATCCATCTTGGCATGTTTGGACCAATGAGAATCAAGCTTTTTTGCACGTCAGCATATTTGGATCCACCTCAAGCCCTTCTTCATTTAAGTCATTCAATGACTACGTGACTGAAGACTTCCTCTAAGTCACAGAATCCTTTCTACCTTTGCCAATTGATTTAGAGATTTAACAAACAAAGCATTTGTTGAATCGCTAAGTTGTTTGGAGCACCACCAAATCATTTTGTGAATGAGAAAATATGTGAAACTCATTGGGACTGCCAAATACTCTATCAAACCTGGGCCTAGACCTGCCACTTGGCAATCTTTCATTCACTCTAGCCACTTCGTAGGCACACACCTTGGAAAATCCCTCTGACATGTACCCCACTCAAACAAGATCCTAATCTAACAGATGGCACAAGATCTCATAGCTATAGAATATTCTTTCCACTTTTACGCCAGTCGTAGATCCTCTGTAAGCTAGGACCCCACTGACACATCAGTCCACCTAGGAATCCTCATCATCATTCAATGGCCAATAAAAATCATGCATGTCAGCAATATGTGGCACTAGGACCACCTAACATATCTCTTTATTCTGACCAATAAGAACTCGGCAACTCACCCTGACCTGGGACCGGACCCACTGACAAGTCTGAACACTTTGGCAAATCTGACGGCTGGCGCAAGATCTCATACTCTGACACAAGCCTTCCTGAAGATACACCGACCATCAATCTTCATCTTTCTAACATATTTGCAGGTCCCCTGACATGGTCCCACTGCAACATCCAAGTCATTGCTATGTGGACCAATTACATTTGAGTAGGTCAGCATACCTGACAGACAAACCCACGATCTACAGAAAGAACATCAAACGGTTGTTGCTAAACCACTGACTTAAAAAGTGTGCATCTTATCCCAGCGGTGTAGTGACAACCACAAGATCCTACTATGCTTTAACCTTCCAAAAGGATCAGGACCCACTGACATGTTCCAGTTCATCACTATGTGGACCAATCAGATGCGAGCACGTTAGAAAGAAAGGACCCACCGAATGGAGCTCTGACAACAAATCAAGATCAACAGTCGACGCATGATCTGATGCTCTGACACAAACCTATGAGAACACATGCTGATCATAGATCTTGCTAACTAGGACCCTCGGTTATCTAAGACCACCAAAAGATTTAACGATTGCATGACTGAAGGGAAGTTAATTGCCTTCTGAATTGCTGACTGTTATGGACTTAACCGCCAAACTCTGGGCTATTACGCGAACAAGGTGTTCACAGAATCACTGAATAAAAGATAACACTACCGGAGAACTTAGTGGTCACATGAATAAAGAGATATTAACATTCGCTAGGTCACAGGATATTTTGTGGTGACCGGGAAACAATTAGTGATTATGAGAATCGCTATATTCGCTAAGTCGCTGGAAGAAAAGACAACCGCTGGAAAGAAAAGGAGAACTGGCGATAGGGCCAAAAGGTTAAAGCGCACATGCTGAAAAGAGGACTTAAGTGGCTGAGATAAAGTAACTGCAAATTAGAACAAAGGCTTAGGGTTTTTAGGGCCTTTTGGAAATTTTTGGAGGTAACGACTAGTTTTATGAATTTTTAACCTGCAGACCAAGAACTTAAATAATTTGCAAAGGCCAGGAAACATAACATGCAACTGTGAAATTTTGCAGAGTGCTTGGTAGGGCCAAAACAGGGACTTGGGAATAGGTTTAGCCAAATTTGCATGGATGTGAAAATTAGGATAACATTTATTTCTTTAGAACTTCTAAGAGCTCTTTTTATTTGAGAAGTGGCAATAATAGCATGTAGATAAGTTCCATAATCTATGATAGTTGACTATGAGTGTTTAGGAGTATGAATGTCATTTCTTTGAGATCAAGCCATATGTAGGTTATGATGATAAGTCACAACTAATTGTGCAATATTTCATTAGAGGCCTTAATCATCACATCATTGGGGGTGTTACAATTTTTTAGCCTAAGACTCTGAGGGAAGCAGTCCTTAAGGATACATTGATTGATGGAAACTTGGTTAGAGGTCATGGTGGGAAAGTTCATATTTAGTCTCAGGGTCCTTCTTCAGGGCCTAAGGGAAATTAGTCTCAGGGTGTAGAGAAGTCTATGAATCCTTCTACCTTTCTGAAAGGTAATCATAATTAGCAGAACGAGAAGTTCTTCCATGGTAATAGTGGTGGTTCTCAATCAGGGAACTATCACAACTACAGTGTAGTATGTGAAATCAAAATGATCATCCATCTTAGAGTTCACATCAAGATTTTAGTGGAGGTAGTTTCTAGTAACCTAGTGCACCTTCATCTGGGAGAGGTGGTAGTAGATGCGATTATTATTCTTGCGAGCAACATGGCCACATTGTTTCAATTATCCTAATCGATCGGCATAGTTTTTAGGATAGAGGCCTAAAACTTCTGAGCCTATAGTTGGGGATGCTGGTAGGTCCCACAAGGTGTTCGCAACTAGTAATGATCTGTATATTTCATTTCATAGAGCAGGGAAGGGTCCAATGGGACCTACACGTCAAGTCTTTTATGACTTGATAGGGCGCATCGAGTTTTGATATTTATATCTCTATTTTTTTGTAGGCTTCCAGGAGTAAGCCTAATTTTAGGGGAGGTGGATGTAATACCCCTCCCATTGTTTTCTTTTCAATTTTATTGCAAAAATCTTTTAGACCATTTTCATGTGTGTGTTATTTATTTTTGGGATATTTTTGGTTTATGAGTGTATGACATTTTATTAAATAATCATGGATTAGATTCTTATGAATTATTTTTATGTTAATTAAATGTAAATTATGATGATGTTATTTATATATGATGGTTATTTAATTTTGATGGTTCATATGTTAGGTTATCATGAATGCTTATGGTTTTATTGACCCCATACTTGCATGTGTATGGTCGATGTTTATGTTTAATATTTATGTTTGACGTCCTTGATGTGGTTGAGGGACAAAGTCATAGTTACTTTCTTGTGAGATCCACATGATCCACCAATCCCTGCCATTGCTTGTTTATATCTATACATGTATGTACATGCTTGTCTTTTATGTAGATTTGTAGGTATGAGGCATTAACTTCCCTGAATTGTTAGGATGAGTGTGCCCTATCACAAAATCTAAATGGTAAGAGAGGGGAGATAACATACAAATCCAAATCCCAAGGTCTCATCCATTGATTATCCTAAATATTTGGCAAGTATCTATTTCTACCCATTCAAATTCATCAAAGTGACATGAATTCGTGAGCCCTTCCTTGGTGTTTGTTTGATATAGAGTTTGTCAATTTTTGGATTATGGGAGTCGAGTGGATTTGTTTGTGTGAATTATTTGATTTAATTCATTAAGTTAGGAGTAATTTTAAGATTTGAATATTTATATTTTATGAATGTGGTAATATTAGATATAGAGTATATTTAATTATTAAGGGTAATTAAATACCTTTATTAATTAAATAATTTAGTAAAAGATTTAAATTTAGAATTAAAGGGTTTAATTAATTATTAAATCCTACTATATAAATCTAAGGGCATAGAATAGAAAAATAATTGGTAAATTTATGGGTAAATGCTCTGCTCTGCTATGCGCTAGCGAAAAGATGGCCCTACTTTTTGGTGCGAAGTCGCGCATTTTTACTATGGCTTCCATGGATTCACAATTGCATTTTTTTGATAAAACCAAATATGCTCAGAATATTAAGCTCCCTTCATCTATTCTATACAAATCTGCCACAGAAAATCAGCAATCTTCCCCTAGAACTACTTCTAGGGCACCACCACGGGAGTTGCTTGATCCTACCCAGAAAAATCTTTGGTTGCTGGCACATAAACAAAATGCCAGGAGGGCTAAGTAGCATGACATGAAGCCTTGAGTATAGTATTGCTCTCCTCATTAGGTGCCTTTCACTATGCCTCTCAATAATAAATTTGATCGGCTTAGTTCAATGAAAGAGCCCCTCTACTCTCCGCCCCATAAGCGATTATCGAGCTCTATTTCAAAGTACAAAGGCACCAAACATAACCCTAATGCTATTCAGCTAAACTTGGATAAGCTTCAAAGTGCTCACAACCCTATCATCAAGAAAGTAACCCATAATGGAAATCGGAGGCAGCAGGGTGTGAAGGCTTACACGCCTCCGCTTCACAATTATAATGGTAAGTATAAACAATCCCAGATTGCTTCAGATCATAGATTATTAGAAAATCTATTTGAAAAGTCTTCAACAGAAAAAGTTATAAATAGATCTAATTATTTTCACCAACACTCATTACTTAAGCATGGCATTGTTTACTCCCCCCCTCATAGGAGATCTAGTCCAGTAGGGAAAAGCTCTCATGAATTTGCAAACACCATTAATCTAGAACTTAAAAAATGGTTGTATAGAAAGAATTTAGAGTGTATGTGTAGGTTTTGGGACTATTTGCAGATGGAACGGAGTTAGAGCCTCTATTAGTGAAATAGAAATATGGTTGAAATCTAAATGGCAAAAAAAGGTAGCTTTTTTAATTCTTACTGAGCATTTCATTTATCTAGATTTTAGTAATAAAGAACTTAAAAAATAGATACTATCAAAGGGTTGCCCTAAGTACATAAATATATCATTTACTATTTTTTATTGGATCCCCTTTTTTAACCCTGAAAAACTCACTGACTTTATGGTGGAAAAATCTGTTCTCCTTAAAAATCTCCCTCTGGAGTGCACCTGGCAGGAAACTCTTAGAAAAATAGGAAATAGTATTGGCAAGTTTATAGGGATAGTTCAAAATGAGCAAAATCAAGCAGAAAAAATTATTATAGGCAAAATGAATCTTCATAAAAAGACAATCCCTCTTATCAGATTATGTTGTAAATCAAGTTCAGTGGTCATCAATCCCACTATTGTTGAAGATTTCTTAGAGGAGATGGAAGATATCCCTGCTAGTTCTATCAGTCCAATAGTAAATCAGTCTATCCCTAATTTCAATATGGAGAAATTGGACATTAAGGTAGTTTTCCTTGAGCATAAGGGAGGGTTTGTTATCAAAAACAATCATGGCAAGTATGAGGAGACTGCACCTACATCTCCCAAGCATAGTAATCCTCAGAATATTGTTGCCCAAAAATTTCATATCTTTACATTTTGGTCACAGGTTAATTTAATCCTAGGTCTGTATTTTTACCCTGCCAGGCATCCCTGAAAATTTCATGAATTGATGTCCTGTTCTCTGGCCTCTGCAATTTATTTTATCCCCTGGTCTACAAGTTCAAATATTTGAAAATCTAGCTGTTATGTCCAAAAAACCCTAAGAAACCCTAGGTCATGTTATAATCCTTCATTACTTTATCAGCCACTTAAAATCCCTTTTCAGCATGTGTGCTAATTCTTCCTTCAGTCACCAATTCTCTAAGTTCTCTGGCGGTTCCCCTTTCTATTTGATGATTCGGTGAATGAATGGTCCTCTTAGTCGCTTAATGTTTGGCGGTTAAGTCTCAGTAGTTAGCGACCCAAAAAATAGCTTAATTCTTCCTTTGGTCACACATTTGCTTAATGTTTGGTAGTCGAGGCTATGGGGTGGTGCCAGTTTAGAGAATCCGATGGCTAGTGCTTGATCTCATGGGGTTTTTCTGACACATGCGATCTTATGCCTGCCATTCAATTTGCCAAGTGTTTAGGTTCTATCAATGGGTCCACTGCCACGTCGTCTGACAAGTTCCATTTTCATTGGTCGAAGGTTATGATTTGGAGGCTTGTTAGAGCGGGCCCAGTGCACTGTCCCAATTTTTTATCCAACGGCTGGTGCATGATCTCATGGAGGTTTTCTGACACATGAGATTATGCACCAACCTTTGATTTTGTTTTGTTGTCAGAGCCTTGTTAGGTGGGTCCTTTGTTAGATGGAGCTGACATGCTAAAATTTTATTGGATGAGAGTGATGAGGTGGACCTGTGTGTCAGTGGGGTCCCAGTTAAAAGGTGATCAACAACTGGCGCATGTTTTGAAGGAATATTCCTGAGGCATGAGATCATGCACCCACCATTGGATGCGAATCTGAAGTCTCAGTGGGTCCAATGTCAGAAGGAGGTCGAGGTGTCTATTGACGGAGTGGTCAAGCGCGAATAGAAGATTGATAGGTGGCAACTCTAGGCCCAGGGTTAAGGAAGACTCCATGAATCAGTGACTAAGGGATTTTGCGTGCTCTCAGAATGTAACCAGAGTTAATAAAAAGACTCGGCTATTCAGTGACTGTAGTGTTTGCTGAATCGCTTGACCAGATTGAGGTTAAGAGAAGGGTTTCACAAATAAAAAAAAGTCTTCAGTCACCTAGTCACTGAATGACTTAAAGGAGAGGAAGGTCAAGGTGGTTCCAAACGTGCTGATTTGTCAATATGCTCGGTCCTCATTGGTCCAAACATGATATGGACATTGACTTTTCAAAGAGGGGTTCATGACTATTTCAAGGATAATCTGGGCTGTTCATCTGCCGGGAAACATTTGACATCAACAGCCATGTTTTAAAATGACCGGCTAGCCATTAATTTTCAAATTTAAATATCTTTGCAGAGGGTTTTTACCAACAATTGATCCAGCAGGCTGCGAAGTGGTGAGGTAGCTCAGAAAATTTATGTCTTAAGGACATTTTTAGTTGAGAGGATGATGAGGAAGTCTGGGTAGCCATCATGGGTCATTTCTTGTCCCTGATGACTACCATTTTGTGCATTCATGGTGAGACTTTGTGCAGGAAAGTTGATCAATCCAGGTTGCCTTTCTGTGGATTGATGCAGTATAGAGATGGGCACAAAATATATGATTGGCCATAGTGTTGCAAAGATACATTTATGATCAATTTTGGTAGAATTAAGGTGGATACATTTTAACTCCTGCCTACGTGCAAAAAGAGAAGATGTATATAATGTTTTTTCAGAGCTTTTGAAGCTCAAAGTTCACATTTTGTAAAGAAGAAAGTCTCTTTCTTAGAAGGCTATCTATGGCATTTTTCTACCCTCTAGTTTTCTACATTCTATAATCTCCCATTGATGATTCAGATATTGCAGAGGTATTTTGTGACATCTTTTCTATCCCTATGCTTCCTTGTCTAAATTATCTCTTATTGAATCAAAGTATATGATGTTTTTGGTGGTATCTTAGGGTTCCTAATCCCTCTCTCTTTCTACAATTATTGTGTGTTATTGTGGATGATTTGATGTGAATGCTTTTGTGGGTATACCTCAGCCCCTTAACAATCTTGTCTCATTCCTATGCCGAGTTGTAGAGGTGAATATTTGTCTGCAGGTTGTAGATTGTTGTCTAAACTTTTAGGAATACTATTGTTTGTAAAATCTCTCTCTTTCCCTAAATAATCTCTTTTCTATTTCAGACCCTTCTATGAAATATTTATGTAGGCCTATTTTGTGATTTGTGATCTCCTAGACCTGAGTTGTTCATTATTTTCATCCTCTATACTAAGATCCAAACCCCTTCATTTTGGTGTATCACCTAGTAGGTAGTTTGCTTTTAGTCATTTCCCTTTCAAGTACTCCTCCAATCCCTTTTCCCCTCAAGTTTTGCTTTCATGTCTAGAAGAAAATTAAGGTGATTATCCAAGAGGAACCGGCCTAGAACCTAGAGGTCTCATCTCAGTTAGCATAGGTCCCACAACCTGGAGATGATTCCCATGTTATACTAAGTTATCAAGACCAAGAGAGCTTGAAAAAAAGGTGCAAACTTAGTGTATAACAATTTTGGCATGCCGGGTGGGACCAAGAGGTCATAGTTTTCATAGTTCTTGCTAGTTCTGACATGCTTCCAGGAGGTTGCAGACCTTTGAGAGGTCTTTGTTTTGCATATCTGGTGACTCTGAATTCACATTTATTGGTTGTAAGAAGACTCAGTACCTAAAATGGATTACCATCCTTCTTTTCATGAGGACATCCCTTCATTTCATGAAGGTCAGCTTTTTCAGAGTAGTTGTACTTCTAATTTCATGCAAAACTATACAGTTGCAGCAATGGGGCAACATACACTTCATGCTTTCCCCCCACCCACCCAACTTTTAGTATCATGGCAGCATCAATACACATGTCAGCAACCTCAAGAGGAAAGGCTTTCCATGAAGGAGCATGCTTATCATGCCCAGATCCAACAAATACAAGCTTTGGCTTAGCAAGATCAAGGTTATAGGAGGTATTTGGTAGAGCAATACAAGAGAAATGAGGCTAAGCTCACTGAAGGGTTGGAAGCACAAAAGAGACACTATGAGGAGGTGTTGGAAACACAAAAAAGGCATATGCAAACCCAAGAAAAGGAGCAGTTTGATGCCAGATGGAAGCAGTGTGAGGTTATCATTGCAAGATAGCAAAAAAGCCAAGCAGCCCTTGCAAGTAATCTAGCAACGCTGAACAAAGTTTACAAAGAAAATTTGATTAAGGTTAGTGTTGTTGTAGCTGAAAAGGAGGAAGAGTTTCAAAGAACATTAGCATCTTAGAAGGATGCCTATGAAGAATTAGAGGTTCATAAGAATAACTGTGAAAGGGTGGTTCAAGACCAAAAAATTTTAATGGAGGCCATGTTTGATAGAGGCAATGAATTTCAGATTGAGAAAGAAAATGAGAAGAGAGCTTATGAGGAGTTTCATGAGAGAGAGCTGTAGGATCTCAAGCAAAATATAGGATTCCTGGCTTCTACAGCTGAAACATATAAAAGAGGCTATCAGATACAGATTGAGAAATGTTCTCAATTGGAGGAAGAAAAGGAGGTCATTGAGTAGAAGATTTCTGATCTAAAGGAGGCTCTCTCTGAATAGGTTAGGACAAATGAGTTCTCAGCAAATCATGATAATTGTGTTGATAATGGTATACGTCTCCTATAATAAAATCTAGAAGAAGAAGATCAATTTTGGGACAAGATAGAATACTTTTTCTTGCATCTTGATGACAAGCCCACACTTCCAGAGAACACCTACAATCTACAGGAGAGTCATTTCCAGTCAGCATAAGGAGGAGATCAATCAGACTGAAATAATCCCTCAGGAGCCTGAGTTTATCAAGGAGAGCTCCAGGTTGAACATCTCTCATGGTTTCCCTATCAAGTATTTGGCCAGGATGGAGGTTATCAAAGGAGTACAAATTATGCTAGCATCCCAATATGATATTCCACTAGAAGCTGAGGCTCAGAATGAAACAAATCAGCTTGTTGTCCCCATTGACCAAGTAAGTAAGGTCCTATTGCTACTTACTGATTCTCCTCATAATGATGGTGCTTACAACCAGCTTGACCAAGTGAGTAAAATCCATATCAGTCAAATCCTTGTCAAGCAAGAGATTTTGCATATCTCCTATATTTATCTTTTAATAGCTTTCCAGAAGCATGTGGATTATTGTAAGCTGAGAAGGATGGTAAGTTATTTTTCACAAATAGTAAATGGTTTTGTTTGACCAGTGTTAAGTACTGGCTAGTTTAGGTTAGGTTAGTTTCCCTATTTTCTATTTCTTGGTTAGTTTCCCTATTTTCCAATAAGTGTTTGAGCACAGTTTTGTTCCAGGTTTCTTTGGCAAGAGTTTTTTGTGTTCCAGATGACCCCATGCCCAATGGATATGTCAAGGTCACTAATCCAATGTCTAGCAGGCTGACATCCAACAGAAATCACCAAAATGTTGCCCAAAAATTTCATATCTTTACATTTTGGTCACAGGTTAATTTAATCCCAGGTCTGTATTTTTACCCTGCCAGGCATCCCTGAAAATTTCATGAATTTATGTCTTGTTCTCTGGCCTCTTCAATTTATTTTATCCCCTAGTCTGCAAGTTCAAATATTTGAAAATCTAGCCGTTATGTCCAAAAAACCCTAAGAAACCCTAGGTCATGTTATAATCCTTCATTACTTTATCAGCCACTTAAAATCCCTTTTCAGCATGTGCGCTAATTCTTCCTTCAGTCACCAATTCTCTAAGTTCTCTGGTGGTTCCCCTTTCTATTCAGTGATTCAAGGAATGAATGGTCCTCTTAGTCATTTAATGTTTGGCAGTTAAGTCTCAGCGGTTAGCAACCCAGTGAATGGCTTAATTATTCCTTTGGTCACACATTCTCTTAATGTCTGGCAATCGAGGCTATGTGGTGGTCCTAGTTTAGAGAATCCGATGGCTAGCGCTTGATCTCATGGGGTTTTTCTAACACATGCGATCTTATGCCCACCATTCAATTTGCCAAGTGTTTAGGTTCTATCAGTGGGTCCACTACCACGTCATTCGACGTGTTTGATTTTCATTGGTCAAAGGTTATGATTTGGAGGCTTGTTAGAGTGGGCCCAGTGTGCTATCCCAATTTTTTATCCAACGCCTGGCGCATGATCTCATGGAGGTTTTCTGACACATGAGATTATGTGCCGACCGTCGATTCTGTTCTATTGTTAGAGCCTTGTCAGGTGGGTCCTTTGTCAGATGGAGCTGACATGCTAAAATTTTATTGGATGAGAGTGATGAGGTGGACCTGTGTGTCAGTGGGGTCCCAGTTAAAAGGTGATCAACAGCTGGCACATGTTTTGAAGGAATATTCCTAAGGCATGAGATCATGCGCCCGCCGTTGGATGCGAATCTAAAGTCTCAGTGGGTCCGATGTTAGAAGGAGGTTGAGGTGTCTGCTGACAGAGTAGTTGAGCATGAATAGAAGATTGATAGGTGGCAACTCTGGGCCCAGGGTTAAGGAAGACTCCATGAATCAGTGACTAAGGGATTTCATGTGCTCTCAGAATGTAACTAGAGTTAATAAAAAGACTCAGCTATCCAGCGACTATAGTGTTCACTGAATTGCTTGAACAGACCGAGGTTAAGAGAAGGGTTTCACAAATTAAAAAAAAAGTCTTCAGTCGCGCAGTCGCTAAATGACTTAAAGGAGAGGAAGGTCAAGGTTGGTCCAAACATGTTGATATGTTGATATGCTCGATCCTCATTGGTCCAAACATGCTGATATGGACATTGACTTTTCAAAGAGGGGTTCGTGATTGTTTCAAGGATAATCTAGGTCGTTCATCTGTCGGGAAACATTTGACATCAATGACCGCATTTTAAAATGACTGGCTAGCCATTAATTTTCAAATTTAAATATCTTTGTAGAGGGTTTTTGCCAACAATTCATCTAGCAGGCTGGGAAGTGGCGGGGTAGCTCAGAAAATTTATGTCTTCAGGACATTTGCAGTTGAGAGGATGATGAGCAAGTCTAGGTGGCTGTCATGGATCATTTCTTGTCCCTGATGAGTACCATTTTGTGCATTCATGGTGAGACTTTGTGCAGGAAAGTTGATGAATCTAGGTTGCTTGTCTGTGGATTGATGCAGTACAGAGATGGGCACAAAATATCTGATCGGCCATAGTGTTGCAGAGATACATTGATGATTAGATTTTGGTAGAATTAGGGTGGATATTATTCTTATAAAAAATCTTTGTAACCCTAGTTAGGTTTTAACTCCTCCCTACATGCAAAAAGAGAAGATGTATATAATGTTTTTTGGGAGCTTTTGAAGCTCAGAGTTCACATTTTGTAAAGAAGAAAGTCTCTTTCTTATAAGGCTATCTGTGGCATTTTTCTGCCCTCTGGTTTTCTACATTTTGTAATCTCCCATTGATGATTTAGATATTACAGAGGTATTTTGTGACATCTTTTCTGTCCCTATGATTCCTTGTCTAAATTATCTCTTATTGAATCAAAGTATATGATGTTTTTGGTGGTATCTTAGGGTTCCTGATCCCTCTCTCTTTCTACAATTATTGTGTGTTATTGTCAATGATTTGATGTGAATACTTTTGTGGGTATACCTCAACCCCTTAACAATCTTGTCTCATTCCTATGCCGAGTTGTAGAGGTGAATGTTTGTCTGTAGGTTGTAGATTGTTGTCTAAACTTTTAGGCATACTATTGTTTGTGAAAGCTCTCTCTTTCCCTGAATAGTCTCTTTTCTATTGTAGACCCTTCTATGAAATATTTATGCAGGCTTATTTAGTGAGTTGTGATCTCCTAGACCTAAGTTGTTCATTATTTTCATCCTCTATACTGAGATCCAAACCCATTCATTTTGGTGTATCACCTAGTAGGTAGTTTTCTTTCAGTCATTTCCCTTTCAAGTACTCCTCCTATCCCTTTTCCCCTCAAGTTTTACTTTCATGTCTAGAAGAAAATTAAGGTGATTATCCAAGAGGAACTAGCCTAGAACCTGGAGGTCTCATCTCAGTTAGCATAGGTCCCACAACCTGGAGATGATTCCCATGTTATACTAAGTTATCAAGACCAAGAGAGCTTGAAACAAAGGCACAAACTTAGTGTATAAAAAATATAATAGATACTTCATCACCCAACACTAACAGTAAATTTAGTTACTCTGAATCCTAGTCCTTAGGAATATTAGAGGAGGATCAGAATAAGAACAAGAAGGCAGAACATAGTCCTAGCAAAGCCTTTGATCCTATACAAACCATTGAAGTAAAAAGGGTTGATGATATTTTGGGAGAGCTCAGGGAAGTACAGATAGAAATCAATGTGGAATTAGCATAATGTAATAAAAAATCAAATAATAATATTAATAGTACAAATGTGATGCTAGCAGCTCCTCAAGCAATTGAATCTATCACTTCTGATTTAAAAATAGATGATAACCAAGAATTATTATTAGATGTAATTAACTATGAGAAAAAACATGAATCAAAGACTATAATAGGTAAATTTTCCATGATCATTAATGAACAAACACCCCCACTCAAAGCATAGCAATAGAAAACAAGGTCATAGAGTACTCAATAAGTACAAGAAATTAGGAGGAGGATACTATGTTTGATATAGAAGCTGAAGAATAGAAATGTGAGAGAGAGGTTAATGAAATTTCAGAATATTTAGGCAAAAATGTTACAAGTGAATTAATGGATTTATTTGTAGATGAGATTTGTGATAGAGATGAATTAGCCCTCCAAAGGAAACTTCCAATAAAAAGTATCATGTTAGGTAAGGATGTAAGGGCAGATTAATTAGAAGTAATGCTCGAGCAACAACAGGGGACAGGACCTCAAGAAATCTGCGTTCCTTCCCTCTCAATGCCTATAGAATTAGAATCCCTCAACAAGGAACTTGGATCTAACCCCAAAAATATCCTAGAGGATTATGGAAAATATATTATAGATGATGATGATTCACTTATTAATTTAGCAATGGGGTAGGGAGAGTTTGTACAGAATGACCCTTTAGATAAGACTCTCTTGAGAAATGAACAGATAGAAGATGAGCAAGATATCCTCAAATGTATGAATGGGATAAAAAATAAGGATAGACATCTAGGTATTTCTATGAATAGGGAGGGTCTATCCTATTCAATTACCCTTAAGACTAAGAAAAAATGAGGTAGAAAATCTATTAACGAGTTGAGAACTTTAGCTGGTAATGCTGATAATCAACAAAAATTATCTGACATCTTGTATGTTGGGAAGGGGAAGAGCCTTCCCCAAGGGCAATGAAAATAACTACCTGGAATGTTAGGGGCCTTAATGCCCCTAACAAAAAAAGACTAATTAAAAGATATCTTAATACATTTGAATCTGAAATAATAATATTACAGGAAACTAAGTTAAATAAGGAGGAAATCTTGAAGTTTAGTCTCAAATTAGGTATTTGGAAATCTGAAATAGTCCACTCAGCAGGAGCATCTGGTGGACTGGCTGCCATATGGGATCCTAGGAAAGTAGTGATTGAGGTAATTTCTAAAAATAATAACTAGCTACTACTAACAGTTAATAGTCTAAAGAAAAAATTAAAATTTAAACTCATTAATATATATGGTCATGTCCATAATGTAGAAAAGAGGAAAGTTTGGTAGGAAGTTCATAATCAATTATCTCTCTCTCCTGATGACATTCACATTTTAGATGGAGACTTTAATGCAATTCTAGAAAGTAAAGAAAAATTTGGTGGCTCACAATATATTTCAGTCACAAAAAGATTATAGTCAATGGGTCCTAGACAATAATTTAATAGATATTAGCACCAATAATGGCATTTTTACTTGGAACAATAGAAGATTAGGCTTCAACCACATTGCTGAAAGACTCGATAGATTCTTGATTAATGAAGATACTGGTAATTTTAATCATAATATAAGCGCAAAAATCCTCACCAACGCAGGGTCTGACCATTTTCCAGTAAGACTCTTCATTACGGAAAACTATAAACCTCCTAGAAACCCATTCAAATTTGAACTCATGTGGTTTCAAGATGAGGATTTTATGCCACTTCTAGAACAATGGTGGAAAGAGATAAAATTTTCTGGATCAAAGATGTACTGCCTAGTGGCTAAACTAAAGATCATTAAGCACAATATCTTGGATTGGAACAAGGATAAATTTAATAATATTTTTTAACAAAAAAGAAAAATCAAATATGAAATTGATTGCCTAAATAAGCTAGTCATAGAAAATGGGATGAATGAAACAAGTTATTGTTACCCAAAATTCCCTATTCTATGCATTTTGGTCACAAGTTGAGCTAAAGCTTCATTTTACCCTATTGAACACCATCAAAAAAATTTATGAGCTTCTGCCTTGTCTTCTGGTCTCTGCAAATGTTTTAAACCCTCTGGCCTGCAAGTACATTTGAAAATCTAACCATTATAGCCAAAAAACCCTAAACCCCCTGCGACCTATTCTATTTCACTGTTACCTTTTCAGGCCACTTAAATCCCTGTAAACGCACGTGCCCTTTAAAAGTGACCACTCCATGTGTTAGCCACTAGGTTGTCGAGTGGGTCCCTTTTTAATACTTCCTGCAAAGCCTAAGTTTTCAGCAAATATTTCCTCCCGACCTTCCCTTTGAAACTTGTGGTGGTCGCATGTTCACATGGGATCATCTAATCCCATGCGATCATGCGATAGGGTGACACCTATCTGGGTGGGCCCTTTCTTCTTTCTTAGTTGTCAATGCTTCATGTCAGTGGATCCATTGCCACATAGTCTGAGGTGTCTGCTTCTGGTTGGCCGTGAGTTTGGTGACATGGAGAGGTGTCAGCAGGGCCCGATGGCTATCTTTCCTCAAGGATCTAATGGTTGTCACGTGTTTGCAAGGAATATTCCTTGCCCTTGCGATCATGCGATAGCCGTTGATGCTACTTTATTGCCATGACTCTGATAGTGGGTCCTCTTTTCTGATGTGTTCACTCCTCATTGGCTAGGGTTTTGAACATGTGGAAATCTATCAGTGGGGTTGAGTATCTTAAGTGTGTTGGTCTCCGAAGAGGATCCAACGGTGGTCGCATAACCACACGAGATCTTTTGATCCCATGCGGTCATGTGACCACCATCCGATGCGAGGTCCAGGTTCCTTTGACTTCTGAGGTGTCAGTCTTCTTTGACGTGCTCATTTTCTATTGGGTGTTCCTGACGACATGGTCTTTTAAATTTTCAAGGGGCCCGTGACTGTTGTAAAATTGATATGAGCTACCTGATCTGCCAGGAAATAAAAGGATCGGTGGTCACATTTTAAAATGACCAGCTGGCTGTTATAATTCAAATTTGAATATCTCTGTAGAAGGTTTTTTGCCAGTATTTGATTTGCAGGCTACAAAGCGGTGGGGTAGCTAAAGAATTTATGTCTTTAGGATGTTTGCAATTGAGGAAGATAAGGAAGAGGTCTAGGAAGCTGTCATGGGTCATTTCTTGTCCCTGAGAGTACTAGATTTGAGCATTCATGGTGGCCTGACTTATAGAGAGGTAGTTGGATCAAGGTTTTTTATCTACAGGAAGATTCAGTACAGGGATGGACACTCAAAGAGATATTTGATTGGTTGAGATATTTTCATGAGCATTTATGATCAGAAATGAAAGGCAATTAGGGTTTGATTATTATATGCAAAATTATGTAACCCTAATTAGGTTTTTGCTCCTGCCAGTGTGCATTAGAGGATATGTATATATTGTTTTTGGAGCTTTTAGAGCTCAGAGTTTATAGTTTGTAAAAAGAGAGTTCATCTTTCTAAGAAGTTATATGAGGCATTCTTTCTACCCTTTGGCTTCTGCAATTGTAACCTTTCATTGACTATTTGGATATTGTAAAGTGTATTGTGACATTCTTTGATGTCCCCTATACCTTCTTGTTTGAATTTTCTCTTATTGAATTCAGTATATGTATGTTTCAGTGATATTTTTAGGGTTCTTGATCCCTCTTTCTTTCTACAATTTATGTGTATGCTTGTGAATGATATGATTTGAATGCTTTTGTGGGTATACTTCCACCCCTAGCAATCTGTCTCATTCTTATACCCAATTGCAGAGGTGAATGTTTGTTTGTAGGTTATAGTTTGTGTCTAAATTCTTAGGAGTGCTACTGCTTTGTGAAATTTCTCTCTTTCCCTGCATAGCATCTCTTTATTGCAGACCCCTCTATAAAATATTGATGCAAGCCTATTCATTGAGTTGTGATCTCCTAGGCCTAAGATTGTGTACTGATTTCATCCTTTATACTGCAATTCATACCATATTTTCAGTGTATCAACTAGTAGGTAGTTTTCTTTCCAGTCATTTCCCTTTCTGTATTCCTTCTATCCCTTTTCCCCAAAGCTTTACTTTTCATGTCAAGAGAAAATTAAGGTGATTATCCAAGAGGAACCAGCCTAGAACCTGGAGGTCTCATCTCAATTAGCATAGGTCCCACAACCTGGAGATGATTCCCATGTTATACTAAGTTATCAAGACCAAGAGAGCTTGAAACAAAGGTGCAAACTTAGTGTATAACAGTTATATAAGAGAAAAAGAGCTTATGGCAGAACATGCAGAGATCTTATTAAAGGAAGAAATATATTGGAAATAGAAATCCAGAGAAACTTGGTTGAAAGAAGGGGATTGTAATACAAATTTTTTTCATAACAACACAAACAAAAAAAGAAGTATAAATAAAATATCCAAAATACAAGACAATAATGGAAATCTTATAGATGATCCCAAACTCATTTCTGAACAATTCATTAACTTCTATCACAATCTTTTTAACAATCATGATTTTTCTGATCTTAGAGCACAAAATGAAATGCTCACGTCTATTCCCAAATTAATTTCTGATGCAGATAATAAATGGATGAACAGTAAATTTACCATTGAAGAAGTTAAAAAAGCCTTATTCCAATTACACCCAGAAAAAGCTCCAGGAGCAGATGGTTTTTAGGCAAGTGTCTTCCAAAAATGCTGGCACTTTTTGGGAGAAGATATATGACAAGAAGTGGAAGTCACCAAAAACTCTGGCTCATTATTAACCGAAATCAATAATACCTTCTTCACCCTTATCCCTAAGAAGAATGACTATATCAAACCAGGGGATTTCTACCATATATCCCTTTGTAACACCATTTATAAAATCCTCTCTAAATGCTTAGCAAATAGACTTAAAACCTTCCTTCGATTATCTCAGAAGAACAAACTAGCTTTGTCCCTAACCGTTCAATCTTGGATGGAATTGTAATAGCCCAAGAAATAGTACATTCAGCACAATATAACAAAGAAGAATGTATGCTATTTAAAATTTACATTCAAAAAGCTTATGATAAAGTAGACTGGAGATTTTAATGCAAATGCCTTGTAGCATTTGGTTTCTCCAAACAATGGATTAATTTAATCTTCAGCTATATATCTACACACAAAATTTCACTCCTAATCAACAGTACCCCCGAAGGTTTCTTTGAAATTTCTCATGGTATTAGACAAGGTGACCCTCTCTCCCCCTTCCTTTATGTAATCATGGCTGAAGCTTTATGTAGATATATAACTAAGGCCCACTTAGAAGGTAAAATTTCAGGAATCAAAGTTATAGAACATGTCCCTAATATAACACACCAGCAATTTGCTGATGACACTATACTTCCAAGAGCATCCACCTATAGGGAAGGTAAAGCACTCAAAGATGTTCTGGATGTATATATGAAGGCATCAAGACAAAGAGTCAATCCTAATAAATTTGAAGTTTTTTTCGTTAATACACCTCCAGTCAAAGCGCGACAGATTTGCAACACCCTGGGTTATAAAATTGGCAAGTTTCCTTGTAAATACCTAGGGATCCCCCTAGATAAGGGAGTACACAACACAAAGTTATGGCAACAGGTGCTATCCAAAATCCAATCCAAAAAAGGAAACTGGAAAGGTAAATGGCTCACTAAAGCTAGGAGGGCTACAATGATTAAATCTGTATTTACAGCCATTTCCACATATCATATGTCGGTACTCCCTCTTCTAGTCAATGTTAAAGCAAGTTTAGATAAGCTTCTAAGATATTTCTACTAGCAAGGTCCCTCAAAGGAAAAAAGGTTAGCCCTCATAAGATGGTAAAATCTATGTAGACCAATATCCCAGGGTGGATTAGGTATAAAAAATCTACAATGGCAGAATAAAGCACTAGGTGCCAAACTCATTTGGAGATTATACAAGGAATCTAGTAGAAAATGGGCCACAATCCTTTTGAACAAATACATCCCTAATGGGGACCCCATCAATATTTTTAGATCTTGGTCCCATGTCAAAGGATCTCATATTTGGAATTTTATTAAAGAATCTAGAGGAGTTATTAACAATTTACTCACGTGGGATATTGGAAAAGGGGACAAGGCTCTTTTTTGGGATAACTCTTGGGGTGGTTTCACCCCCCTCACTAAGTTAGGTTTTTCACAAGGATTCATGGATAATTGTAAAAATATTAGAGGCCCTTTTTTGAAGGATTATATTTCTCTTGAAGAGGATCTAGTTTGGAAAATAGTAAATGATATTCCAATAGAGAATGAGGAAAGACAAAAGCTCATAGACATTCTCAAAGATAGAGTAATTACTATAAAAAATAGAGACGATAAACTTATATGGGCCAGTTCAAATAGTGGAATATATAATGTGAAAGACGATTATGAACAATTGTGTAGGAACATAACATGGATTCCCTAGATATCCCTTTAAATTTATGTTGGCATAAAGCATGCCTCCCTAAAGCAGGAATTTTCCTTTGGACAACGATGCAAAAAAAAATTTTAATTACAGATAGATTAAGGAAGCTAGGCTTTGCAAGCCCCTCAAGATGCCCATTGTATGAATGTCAAGAAGAGGATGCCAACCACTTACTCATAAATTGTATATTTACCCAGAAATGTTGGAATTGGTTGTGCAAGTGCCTAAACTGGCACGAAGCTATGCCTTTTGATCTAGTGGATTGCCTTAAAGCATGGCCCTCTATGAATAAAGATAGCTTGTTCAAAGATATCTAGATAATATATCCCTCTATACTAGTGTGGGAAATCTAGAAAGAACGAAACAAAAGAATTTTTACTGATCAAAAGCTTGGTTGGACATCGATTGCTAACAAAATAGAAGCGTCAATTATTGAAGTAATTAATAATAGACTAAGAGAAAAGATGAGTCTTGAAAATTCCTTTAAACAATGGGATAATATGATTAGAAACCTTTGGCCTAGACTAGCAATCTCGCCATTATATGGGAGAGGGAGTAACAAATCAAAATCACATAGAAGCACCTGTAAATGGTCACCTCCTAAATATGGATGGTATAAGTTAAATTTTGATGGGGCCTCTCGAGGCAACTCTGGTGTAGTAGATATTGGTGGGATTATACATAATTGGAATGGAGAAATCATCTCCAAATTTGCTAGGCCCATTAAACCACAACTAATAACATGGAAGAGTGTAAGGTTGTCTTAGAAGGACTCAAACTATGTAAACAACTAGACCTCTCTAAAGTATAAATTGAAGGAGACTCCCAAATAATAATTAATGCAATCAGAACTAGAAAGACTCCAAATTGGAAACTCAACTAGAAAATAGAAGATATCATTGATATCTTGGACACCATCCCCCAATTTGAAGTCAAACACATTTATAGAGAAGGTAATATAGATGTGGACCAGCTTGCTAATCAGGGTGCTAATGGCGATACTGTGTAAGAATAATCCTATTATAATTAGAAAATATACAATTTTCCTCCATAGCATATTTAAGAATATTAAATGACTTCAAAAGTATAAAATTTTCAACTTCTAGAATCTTTCATAAAAACTTTCCTACATCATTAACTAAGATTAATAGCTAAAGAAAATAATTATAGAATTAAGTATCAAGGCTTGTCTTCAAAGAATACATGACCCAAAACACTGGTATAAAACTGTAAAATTAGATTTTTGAAGCTTAATCAGATTACAAATATACTTGTTACCAGTCATAGCATGGTAAACTCTTAAATACACCCATGCTGATTTTAGAATATCTTTACCCTCATGATTACTTGAGATCTGATATACCTTGTTAAAATTAGATATCAAGACTTATGCAAATTATATATTATCTTTTAATGTTATAGACATAGTAGATTCTAACTAATAAATGTAATTTTCTTCGAATAAAATGTATCTAAGCAAGAGACCTGATGCATTTTGCACTATTAAATGTATGTATACTATTCAAAATCTATGAGTATTTGAAATACCTCATATTGTCCCCTTAACTACTAGTCTATGTTTTGTAGCGGCCTCTAGATCCCACCTGTTTAGGAGTTTTGTGTTTCTAGGATTAATGCTTGTATGGGTCACTTCACCTCTGATTTTCATCACACCCCATTGAAGTATCTCGGTCATTTTTAATCTTTAGCAATCTTAAATGTTTATCTTTAGAGGAAGGTAAGTATAGAACATGACAGTCCATTTTCCGTAGGTAGACTAAAATTCTTAAGGTCTTCTTTCTAACTTAGTAGCTAATAAGTTTTTCTTTTGTCATCTAGATTTCTCATTAGATACTATGTTTTTTATTAACTTCGGCCCCTAGTAATAGTTTTAGATCCCAGAGGGATCTCTTTTCAAATAAGAAAGGTCATCCTCCTTGCATAGTTAGATAAACTATCAAATCTTAATAATAATCTATGTTACTAGCATTTTAGCACATTCCAATCCCTCCAGAGTTTTTGATAGTAGAGTGTAAATTTAATGATTGCCCTTGAACTATGATTTTATATTTTAGATGATGCCTTAAACCTTCCTTACTAGGATTCATGTGCCTGTTTTAGTATAATCTATAATTAATAATTTACATAATTAATAAATAATTTGCTTGAGCATTCATGACATTTTTACTCTCCTTATAGGTGAGAACTTTCTAGATGATCTAGAACATCCTTGTCTCTTTAGGTGTAATACATAATGATTAGAATAGAAGAACGTGCTCAAGCTATATAATCATGTAACAACACAAGGTGATAGTGATGATAGGAGGCCAGATATACAGGTGTTAATATCATGACTATATACATGACTGCCCTTTGATTTATTTCTACACAACCTCTTACATTTCATCTCCCAAAAATTTTGAGCCTCCCATTGAGATGGAATTGAGACTAATAACCTTTGCATCCAAAGGGAGTCGAGAAATGGCGTTCAAAGGGTGTGTCCTGCCAGAAAGATGGAATCAAATCCTAAATCCTCTACCGAATGCAGCAAGAAGGGTGATTGAGAGAGCTTTGGGAGATTATCATTTTGATAATGAATTTACATTCAGGACCAATGGCGTGGTCATCAAATAATTCATAGCTATCTCGGTCTTCGCAGGTAAAAGTAAAGATCACATTATCTAGGTTGCTAACTCTATCTTTAATGAAGATCTACTTGAAGGTTTAGAAAAGATGGTTTATTGCACAGACAACCAACTCATGAAACCATACCTAGAAATCACCATGAAAATGGAGCTGGCTAAGCTAGAAGCTATACCACAATCTCAACATACATCTATGATGTCCTTCAAAGACAAAGAACGCTTCGATACTCACTAGCCTGAGATGCTGAGGAATTTGGATTTCCTCTACAACGAAATCCTGCCTGGTGATATGGACTTAAGTGGAATTCTTAACTATTGGAGAAGTGAGGGTTTTAACATACCAGGTGACTTGGACAATGAAGATGCTGCAAACATTCATGTTATGGCTCCAGAGATTCCAGGTGCACCCAACATTCAAAGAAGTTGGATGCTGAAGAAGAATACATTATGCTGATGAGGAAGAGTGACAATATTTGGAACTGCAAGATGATCCAGAAAGGGGTAAACATATGATTTGCAGGGTTAAACATCTTTTGTAGATATCAAGTTTATAGCATAGTTACAAATCTTCTTCCAAGATGATGTTGGATAAATAGTGAGATTCAGGATTTTATTACTAAGGACAATAGGGTATTATGAAGTGAATGCTAAACTATAACTAGTTACAATATTATGCTTGTACTTAGTATAAGGTAAATATAAGACTATATGTTTTAGTAAGATAGAACTCTTTTAAATTCCTTATAGATTAAGGATAATATTAATGCTTTTATTTCTTCACAAATTATGTATAGCTCAGTTTCGAATGATCATGATTATTTTCTTCCTTACCCTAGTAGGACCAAATTTAAAATTGACCCTTAAGCTTTCTATTAATAGCACAAATGGCATACCAAGCATTCGATGAAATAAAGTGGTACTATTAATAATAGCCCTTTTATTTTAGAAAACTCCTCGCATTCCCCTAGTAGCTGATGTAGTAAATTGCTTTGATTAGCCCTAGAATCCCATACGCCATGACTATAGAAGGTTTTGTAATATAAATAGCACCACTTCCTTTTCCTTTAGCCCTATACTATTTCCATTTATGCATCTAAATCTCCCTCTTTATTGCAGGAAAGTATGGATACCCCAATTATGCTTACTTGAAATAGGAGCCAAATGGCCTTTATTGGTAGGATCACGTCTAAACAAGTTAATAAGGTGTTGATCAACAAGCATGCTCTCATCATCAGAGCTTCCTTGTGCATCTTAGGTCCAGAATTCCTTGATAATATGGATAGGTATAGAGTCATATCCAACATTACATCAATGTTTGTAGCAGTCTTATTCTTTTGGGGGTGTCCTAAGTAGGAGATTTGGAGACTATGTTATAGGACTTTCTAGCGCAGATATCTTGGCAATCTAGATTTAGCCCTCCACAATGTTAGTAAGGACCTTACTATAGTAAAACCTAAATTCTACAATTTGGTACCCACCAAAGGAAATCCCCCTATTTCTTACCCCATCATTACATCTGAAAACCTGGATGCTTTCAAAGATAGAGAAGCCATTGTTAAAAGTAATATTGATTTTTTGCTCCGGTATCTCCATATTCGGAAGCCCCTGAAGGAAAACTAGTTTTACGAGTATTGGCATATTGATGAGGTTAGTTTTGTAGACATGGATTGCTTTACGGATTCAGAGTCAGATAATCTAGTTAAAATTTGGCTTGAGGAAGGGAAACAACACAAAAAAAGGAAAATTCGAAGCCCAGGATTAGATAACTCAGATTCACAAGCCATAAACAACAATAGTACATGAATATATGTAAATCTTTGGTGCCTGGACCCATGTAGATACTATATTTTAAATGTTGACATATTTAAGATACTTGTTTTATCAAGATTATCCTTTCTTTCTTAAGGCTTCAATAGATTCAACACCCGAAGATATATGCATTAAAGATCATCTTAAAAAATATTGGTAATAAGGATCAATACAATAACAAATAACGATAGCACTCAAATACTATAAGACATATCAGACGTATTAGGATCTAACCTCGAAGTAGCATAAATTACTTAGTAGTCTGAGATAGTCTTTTAACCTGTTCAATTTAAGCATTATTTTACTTGCAATTAATTTCATGATGTTTTTTGGGTAAGATTAATTGAGAGTAACGACTACTTATGAGGATAGAATTTTGACTCAATAATTAATGTAAGTTCCAAATTTATTTGGCAAACAAAGACACTCCTGATAGTAAATTAGTCCCTAACACTTACTGAATGCATCAATTAAGTTAGATTAGTTGAGTCAGCCACTAAACAATAGACATCAATTATCAACATCCTTGTTTCAGGTTCATAATGAGGCTCTCAGGAGCCAAGCCTCCAACTGACTCATTTATAACTCTTCATATCATATTTACAGATGTCCTTTAGAATGAAAATATTAGCCGATTATAATTAAATATGGTTAAATCTAGATATTTGTAACTTATGGTCCTATGATGTTAACAATAGTATTATAGCACTATAGCAATCACATTTTTTAGTTTCTGTACTATCCTCTGCCTGAATATGAATGATGCTCTTAGCTATTATGAATCAGCTTTTGAAATATTTTGGCATATTCAAATCGGGTGTCTTCACAAGTTAAGTTTATTTGGCTATAACATATTCTTTTCATTTTAATATTCCAGAGGTATTGCATATACAATAAGGCCCCCTCATAGTAAAGGTTTGATTTTGATGTCTCTACCTTAATATAGATCTAGCTATATTTTATAATTCTCTGGTTTGTGCAGCATTTAGCCCAATGTATAAATCATGGTTTTGTGTAGCCTCTTCACATGCTATTAGCTTTAGATCAAAGATATTTTAATATCACTTATTTGTATTACTAACCCCTAGTCATAAGCTTTTCAACAAAGTATTCTTAGAAATTTGAATTTAGATATATTTCTAGAGATTCAATACCAATAAGCATTTTTCCTATTACTAGATCTTGGTCACAGAGGTTATAATTTTAGAATGAATAAAAAGTACTATCCAGAAATATTATGCACCAGCATGTCATATGGTACTTTTTCAGCATTAGGGGTATCTTCTAGCGTCTAGAGGATTAACTTAATTTTCAAGAAGTAAAGGTGAAATAACATTGGGCTTCAGCTAGTTTTACAAAGGAGTATACCTCTCATAATAGCATGTTGGTAGTCCTATTGATCTTGCCCAAGAAAGTGGGCATCAAATACTACATCTTTTTAGAACATGGTGATACATTTACAGGTAAAGTTCTCCTCCTTTAAACAATTGTCTCTATCATTTAAATGTAGTTGTCCTTTCTCTCATATTTTATTCGGAACAACATATTCTTATTATGATGTTACTAATAAAGATCTTAGTCAAAGCTCAAAATTTTTAGGTCCTATATGTTTTGGCAATTTTTTGAGGAGTCTCTGGTAGGACAGGACAACCAAGACACAATCCCATATGATCGATAGATAACCTTGCAAAATCCTGACCTTATTAGGTTCTAACTTCAAAGCTTTTTAGAAGGAAAGCTAAATTGAAAAATCATTTCAGCATATACAAGATAAGTGTAAACTCGTACATGGCATGTTAAAACTATAATATGAATTTGGTCATGGAGGGTATGCCCTCCTTTTTCTTCTGTAGAAATTCTGGACTGCGGTCCCAGGCAAGGCTGAAGGTTTTCTCAACCCTGCTCTTTCCTACTAGCGTCTTCACTGAGCAGGGATTTGTATCTTTTCTGATTAATAAAATTTCAACTTCAGCCTTTTACCGATCAAAAAAATAAATAAATAAATCAAAGGGCATAGTTGATTTATTTGATATTTGATTTATTAGTTTTCATAGTTAATTATGTGCCAAAAGTATTTGTTATTTAATCAAATAATTATATGTAATTTAAGTTGCACATTTGGTTAAAGTGAAAATTGAAATTATAATTAAAATTAAAAGTTGAGTTAGAGTTTTATTTAAAAGTGCATTATTTATTATCTAGAGTTATTTCATCATGCAACAAGAGAGAGAGAGAGAGAGAGAGAGAGTTCTGCTTTAGGGTTTGCATATTTTAGAAAACCCTAGGAGGGATAGTTATTCTTTATGTAGGGATTTTGGGATTATTTTCATTACGTCTATCAGGTTTTGGAAGAGCTCTAGAAGAATTGGAAGATTTTTGGGAAATCTTTTTTTGGTAGGCATTGTTTTGTGATTGTTTGAAGGCTTGGATTTTGAAGGTTGGTTTGGATCTTTCTTGGCTTCAGATTTTTAGACATTGGTTGAGGTAGGGTTTGAAACCTTCATTTTTGGAGTTTCTCCTTTTGAAAAGATTATATACTTCGTGTCTGAGATTGTATGTGATTGATTTGAAATTGGCTTCTATTTTAATGTTGGGTTTGTTAGATTAAATTGATGATAGATTGATCTGGTATTTCATTTTTGGTGTTTTGAAAACCCTAGAATAAATCTTAGAAAAAATAATATCATTTTTCTTGATATGTCGCAAAAAGATTGAATTAAGAATTGCATGTAAAATTGAAAATCAATAGATGTTAGTTTGTCAAAACCCTAGTTTCTTTTTGAGAAAATCAGTTTTAAAAAAATACGTATGTTTATGTGTTGCATGTTCATAATGAATGAAGTTTTAATTTTTTGAGTTTAGTGTTTTTTTAAAAAAGGTAGTTCATTGCTCTGTCCTAGTAAATTACTAGTGTACTTTTAATAATAAAAAATAATAATTTATTATATAATTTTTTTTCAAAATATATATATATATATTTAAGGGGGGGCGGGGACCCCATCCCCCACCCCTCAACGGCCAAAAGCTACTATAGCATCCCCGACTGTCGTAGCAGCCATGACTGCTACCACGACAACAACAAATGTTGGCGTACTGTCGTATGGAAATAGGGAGGAGGTGGGATAGTCCCCACCTCTTGTGTGTGTGATTTTGTTCATGAAAAAACCAATAATATTTATAATAAGTTTTATTTATTATTTAGTTTAAATTCAATAAAATTTAATAGTATTAAATTATTTAATTTACTTTTAATTTAAATTTAAACTAGCTTGTTTAATATTTAATTTAGTATTTTATTTTGTTTGATTAATATTTGATTTAGTTCCTGGGTTGAGCTTATTTAATATTGGTATTAATCCATTGATATTATTAATTAATAGATGTTGTTAGTTTTGTATTTAATTGCATGGCAAGAGACAAATAGTTGAGTTGGTTATGTTTAAAATTAATTAGATTATTTAATAGTATTATTTTGCATTATTGATTGTTAATTAAAGTGCCATTATTGATTTAGATTTATTATTTTGTTGAAACATGTAGATGTTTTATTCTTGTATGGATAGTGAAATCTTATGAGAAAGTTGCTAAACTAGAGGCTTTAGAAGGTGATTGATATTGCTTTGGGTTTTGTTTACATTTTGTCAAAGGAATATTTTAGAGATTTTATAGTCATGGTTACACATATGTTTTAAGTGTAATTTTTATGATGTTTTGATTTAGGGCCAGTGTGTGTCCCTGATGCCTTTCATGCATCAAGATTTGATCATAACACTTTTCTGGAACCTATGTGTTTTTTTTTATTGTGAGCCTAGGGGAGGTTAAATCGGAGCATTTTAGGAGAGTGGCTTACAATAGGGGTCTGGAGCCCAAAGAGGCTAGAACTAGGGTAACCTATCGTAAGTTGTTTAATAAGGGATAACCTAATAATAAAACTTGGGAACAACATTAAATACAAGATTGATCATTGATGCCTCACCCATGCCTTGAGTGCTTGTATAGGCTAAGGATGGGAATGGGATGATACCTTGATATTAGGTATGATTATAATTCCTCATCTTCATGAGAGGGTATTCTAGTTTCTCATGGATCATGTTGAGGGTTTGGGGTCTAGAGTGGCCAGTCCAAGGTAAACCAACCTAATAAACACTTGAGGGTCTAGGGTCTAGAGAGACCAGTCCAAGGTGTGTGCAATAAATGTGTCACACTTCTATGAATCATTACATGCAAGGAAACTCAAGAATGAGCCCTCACAAATCGATCCATAGCTCCCTAGGCATGGAGTGTAAGGGTTTTTAAGAATGCTCTCAACTAGAGCTATTTAGCCAATAACGTTGCTAGTAAACCATGCAATGGGAGATTCAATGAAGATAAGGGCAAGAATGCCAATATCCTCAAGAATCAAGAATGAAATGCAATGCAAGCTAGTTTAAGAATGGAAATGCAAGCTAAACTATGGAAATGAAAGATGCAAGTATTACAAATCCTCCTAGTTAAACTAGATGAATTAATCTAAAGCATAAAGGAAATCTAAGCTAAGAATGCCATGAAAATGAAGCTACTATGCAAGAAATGAAATCTAACTATGAAGCAAGAAAGCCATGATGATGCAAGAATGAAGACAAGAAGATAGAGTGTTGATGAAGATCCAAGATGGATGCCAACAATGCTCCAAATCTTCAAACCCTAGATGCAAGAATGTCTCCAAAAGCTCCAAAGTGACCTAGAAAACCTGCAGCATAAAGTTAGCATAAAAAGTTGGGGATCTAGAATGAAGAAGAGAGCTCTTCTTTTATAGGAAATGAGAAGGAATGGACCATGGAGATTAAAAGGCAAAAGATTTAATCAACGGTGGAGCTTGAAAGAGGAGCAATCCATGTGCACAAGTATCCTCCAATAGGAAAATAGGAGTTGACTTTTGTGTCCATATGAGACAAAAAGTGTTTTTTCCCTTTTTATAAAATAAGAATAATGCTTTATTTGTGCAACTTAGGATAAGAGGAAAAGTGGGGGCTTTTTATTTATTAAAAAAGGAGGGAATATTCCTTTTAATAAATAAAGACTTAGGATAAGATGGTTAGCCCATAGAAAATAATCGAATAAATGATAGAGCTAGGATTTGATCAAGAATAAGCAATTGATGATTTAGCAAATGGGGGCTAATAGTCTAGGTGACCATTTTTAGGTGTATACATTTGCCCCTCTTTGACTAATGTGTGATCGATTTGGGAACACATGCAGTCAAAGAATGAAGTTGAAATGTGAGATCGATTTGGGATCACAAAACAACTCAGATCAGCCAAGAAAGCAAGCAGATAGCCAAGAAGGCAAGCAAATAGCGATCTGACTCCAAAGAATGAAGTGCAGAGAGATAGCAAATCCTGCATGATCAGCCTGGTAGTGACAGTACTAAACACTTAGGAAAGAGATAGCCAATAAGATATGATGTGTCTGCCCCCTCGGGATCGAAAGCGAAATCCAGGTAGAGGGAAGGCAGAAGCAAGAGCAGCATGATCAAATCACTAGAAATCATAATCGAAGAAAGAGAACAGAATAACCATCAAGCAGTGAAGATATGCCCCACACATGGGACCCGGGGCACGAACCAAGCGGTCCCTCAACCCGAAAACACCACGGAGGGGGAGAATTGGAACTTGGGATTGAAAGTGAATGAAAGATGGGAAGTTTGAAAGAGATGGAGATGAAGAGGTGAAGAATGCCCCAGCGAAGATCGAAGGATCAGGCCTCAAAAAGGTTAGCCAACTGCGTGGAAGAGGGGGAAAAGGTGATTTGGATGATCAAGGTGATCTTGGATTTCGGTTTCGATCCCGAAATGAAAGGAAAATGATGTGATATGAAAGACAAGAAAGTGAAAGACATGATCGGGAAGAAGTGAAAGGTGAGCGCAGCTGATTAACAAGTCCATGAAAAATCAAGGAGAGCTCTCTCCATATGCAAGATGCAAAACTAAACTAACATGAACCTAAGAAATGCAAGCTACATGAAAAGTGGTTTACTTGCAAGGTTACAAAGCCAATAGACATCTAATATTCATTATCGAGCGTTATTGGTAGCGTCGCAAGATCATACAATACACACTAGCATAACTATGTGAATATGAATATGATCTTTATCAGATAGGAATGTGGAAATCTCACCTAGGCATCAAAGACATGTAGGTCAAGATGACTAGTGCAGTGAGATTACCTAAGTTTGATATAGCAAGATTATGCTCGCATCGAGACACAAGAAAGTCAAGATGACTATAAGCATGCACTCGCGAAACAATCAAGGATAATACCTTGTAGGTCCATAGTGTCAAGTAAGACCAGCATAAATGCTCATGACAGTGAGGACCAACAAAATATACCCACAAGTAGATAAAGAAATAAAACATGTTCTCATACCCTCAGTCTTCTAGCTATGCATCATCGAAAACTTCTCAGGGAGAGACCACTCATCAAAGAAATCTTCATAGACAGCACACAAAGAAAAATAAAGTCAACATATCTCAACAAGTCAAGTGCGTGTGTGTAGGTCATAGAGTCAAACTTTGAGTATCACATCTGCCAGTGAGAAATATTGTATCATACTAGACTGCAGGTAGGACATCTGATAAGTGTTGAGAAACACTCGACGCAAGGGTAGTGTTGAAAAACACCATTGGGGTGGTGTTGAAAAACACCATTGGAACCAAGTTGCCCAAGAAACCCAGACGCACAAAGAGACCCAAGATAAGCTTAAAGCAACATATGCCCCCTAGACTAAGACAAGAATCAATTCTAGGCTAGGAGAGGCAAAGCGAGAAGTGGAGCGAAAGAGCGCCACGCAAGACTGATAGACATAGGTGCAGAGGGTCTCAAGCAGCACCTGTTTCTAGGTTTTCACCACTTGATAGATTTATTGCAATTTTTTTTCAGGACTTTTTATAAATTTTTTTTTATATTTTTGCTACCAAGGCGCCTGTTTCCAAGTTTTCACCAAGGCACTTTTTCAATTTTTTGAATTTTTTTTTTTTTTGAATTTTTTGATTTTTTTGGTGAGACATCGAAGCGCCTATTGCTAGGTTTTCACTAGGATGCTCATTTTTTCAGTACTTTATATGCTTTTTAGGTTTTTTTTCAGCATCATATATGATTTTTTTTGGAATTTTTTCAGGATCCATAAAATATGTACAAAGGATGCCCCAGACAGAAATGGGCATCAAGAATCTGCTTCCTCTGATGTAGAGAACTGATAGGCCCCAGGCCCAAATGCTACAGTTGTGATGATAGGAGGTCTCAACCAGTTCGACCAATAATAACCAGCCCTAAGCAATGTCTGAGTTAGTGGAGGATCATTAGAATGTGATCCACATATGCCATCATGGATTTCAGCTAGTACTTTTTCTGACTCCTCTATTTTTAGACACCTAAGGAGAGTTCCATCTAGACCCTTCCTATACAAGCCACCAGAGACAAAGGCAAAGTGTAAGGGATGGCGGAAAGAATGGCATGGAGGAGTATGAGGTGAAAGACATGGAAAGATGGTAGGATTGTAAGATTTGTGAGCAGGATAGCGTAATTCATCCACCAGGAACTTGAAGTGAGATTTATGCTTTTTCATTTGTAAGATGGATGTTGAAGCAACCAAGGCATTAGAAACTTTGTTCTCAGCTCTAGGAATGGGCTGAAGTATAACAGATATGAGATCATGCTTGAAGTAATGCACCATTTGTTTGTAGAGAATCAACTTCTCATCTTTTATTTTGGAGTCATTATTTTTGAGCAAATTTTTATCTTTACCTTTCTTAGGTTCGGATACCGCCACAATGTGGTTTTCGCCATCCGACCATTGCTCTTTTCTTTTGACTTGATGACTGTGATGTTTGATTGCTGATTCAATCTTTTTTGTTGCTAGTTCGCTGGTGGAAGAAGTAACAGGTGTTGATGTGAGATGAAATGAAGTGACTGGTTCAATAGCATTTATGCGAGGGATGTCATCTCTGGTGACAAGAGAGGTTGAGCCTATAGGGTAGGCTCCAAAAGTAGCTAGATCTAGAGTTGTCATAGAAGGACCAACATAGTCTACTAAGGCAATACGGGGAACAAACTCATCAGACCCCATACAAGACCCATCAACCACGTCGGGATGGTTACTAAAAGAATGAACCATATCAACATCCATATCATTAGTAGATATACATTTTTCTCCCCAAAGAAGTGAAGTAGAAGGAAGATCATCTCCCATTTGAACCATAGTGTGTAGCGGTGACTCATCTGTATCTGTGTCTGAATTACTAAACATGGGAGTATTTCTAGAATCCTCTCTATAGATCCACTCTTGAATAGCTTGTTCTTCTCTTTCTGCTTCTAAAGGAACGGATGAAGGAACAAAAGTATCAAAGATCACCATAGCAGAAGTGGAAGGCTGCATCTGATCAGAAGGTCTCCCATATGACCTAGGAGAAACAGGTATAGAAGCAAAAGAACCCAGTTTATATTCACCCATACCAAGGCTCATCATCTTAAGTGATTTCTCAGCAGCAGCTAGAGATGTACTAGGATCAACAAAAGGTTCATTATGAGGAACAAATTTTTCAGTAGCAGCAAGAGCATTGATAGCAATAGTATGGTCTCCAGGAATCACAACCTCAGTGCCATTGTATGGAAATTTGACGCACTGATGATAAGTGGAAGGAATAGCCTGCATGTCATGGATCCAAGGATGACCCAAAAGAATGTTATATGCGAGTGGGATGTCCAATACTTGGAAGCTAATATCTTTCGTGATAGGGCCCACTCGGACAGGCAGCGTGACAAGACCTTTGGAAGATCTTTCCACTTCATCATAAGCTTTTATAGTAATCTTCTTCTTGGAATCCACAGCCAATTTTGACAAACCCAATTGTTGTATGACATTGAAAGAAACAATATTTAACCCTGCACCATTGTCTATCAGGACTCGGCGGACTCGGGTATTGTAGACTAGAACTTCAATGTGTAAAGCTAGATTATGAGGGTGAGCAATAGATATGTCATCTTCTGCAGAAAAGGAGAGAGATAGCGGAGATGAAATGTGGTTGACCATAGCCTGAAATTGATCTGGACCAATGTCATTGGGAACACATGTTGTACGTAGAGCTTTATCAAGAATCTCTCTATGCGAAGGGGATAACCGAAGCAACTCAAGGATAGATATCTGTGCTGGTGTCTTTTGTAAATGTTGGACAAGATCATAGCCAGGGGTGGCTAAAGGAGCCACTTGTTTGGAAGGCAAAGCTTGCTTGGGATCTTGCACAGTTTTAAGGACAATCTTGGCTTGCCCCCTAGTAATAGCATTCAGTGTCTCACTTCGAGAAGATGAACTACCACGTGTTTGTAAGACCAATTTTGGCTTACCATGATTGGTGTTATTATCATCTTGAGACCTCATCATTAGAACACTCTCAATGGGCTCTACCATGTTAATCACAAGCGTATTAGAAGGATACGTGTAATTGATCTTTGCATCATGATTCTTTTTATGTGTTTGAGAGGTTTCCCCCTTATCATGCTTAGGTAGAGGATCTTGGAAAGCTGTGTGATCAGAATTTTTAGTTAAGCCATCAGTGGAGATTGTGCCATTCTCATTAAGATCCTGAATATCATCCTTAAGCCTAAAACAATTGTCTGTTGGATGTCCCTTGTTTCTGTGATAATGGCAGTAATGATCCTCTCTCCACCAATCAGGCTTATTTATCGGATCCCAGTTACCAGGTTTATCAGGGAGCATAAGATATCCATTGTCAACCAAAGTCTTAAGGATCACATCGTAAGGTTCTACCAACTTGGTATAGACTCGCTTTCGAAATGACTTCTTAGGCTTATCTGCATATTGAGGTTTAGGAGCATTGTGAGTGTTGCTAGCTTCTTGTTGTTTTGCTGCATAGATAGCATTGGAAAGATTGAAAGCAGGCTCTTTAGCTTTAGGAGCGTCAACAACCCCATCATTAACAACATACTTGTTCTTATTCCAAGGTTTGTTCTTGTCTTTACCATTGCCTTTAGCATCTTTATTAATAACAATATCCCCTTTTCTTATAGCTACATCCTCAATTCGATATGCACTTTCAACCATGTCATTGAAAGAAGGGAATAGTTGTTTCCTTAGATCATAATATAGCTCAGGCACCAGAGTGTTGAAAAAAATGTCAATCTTTTCTCTTTCAGGTAGCTGACGAGGATATCAAGAATATAATGACCTCCAACATTGTAAGTAAGTTGCAAATGGCTCACCTTGATGTTGTCTTAGATTACCGAGATCTATCACAGTGACAGGTTGTTGGATGTTGTAAGAGTACTGCTGGGTAAACCGCTGAGCTAACTCATCAAAAGTCTTAAGCGGTGGTGTCAATTTCGCAAACCATTCCAAAGCTTGGCCTCTTAAGCTTCGAGGGAATAAGCGTAGGAGATATGTGTCTTCATGAAGAAAGTCCATACTAAGAGCATAAAAATGACGCACATGGTCATGAGGGTCACCATTTCCATCATACTTGTCATATTTAGGAACCTCAATATCCTTAGGAAACTGGACCATGTATAGATCTTTATCAAAAGGAAGAGCACAAATTGATTGTACAAAAGAGACCTTTGGAGGCTCTCTTTCTAATGCCATTTGGGTAAGGTGTTGATTTGTCTGACGTAATTCTTCTTGAAGGACTTCCAATTCAGTTGGTACTCTTTGTTGGACAATTTGTTTGACATCATAGCCGGGAGGAAGCTTGTATCCTCTAGAAGTCATATATTGAAAATATTGATCGCCATTACGCTCTAAAAGCTTATGCATCATTCGTTGGAAATCCACATCTTGTTCACATCTCATAAGATCCTCACTAGAAATCTCATCATTAGCCTCTGCCTCATGTTGAGAGGGAGGAGGTCTAGGTGGTGAAGAAGGCATAGCAAAAGTTGGCCTTGGAGGAGATCTTGGTGGCGTGTTGTTGTCATTGTTGCCATTGTTAAAAAGAGGTCTATGCTCATGATTACTAGTCTCAGGTTGCTCATGAAATGTCCCTCTATAAGCCATGCGCCTAGTAGCATCCATCCTTTGTTGATTGTGTTCTTTGTCTAAGCGCGCTTGATTATCCTTACGCTCAAAGTGTTCTTGCAAGAGTTGAAACTTTTCTTGTTCAGTCAAAGTGAGTGAGACATTGTCTGTGTTTTCGGGGGTCTTGAATGCAGAAAAGAGGAAACCTCCTTTATACCACGGTGTAGCCTTAGAATTCTCAAATTGGTCAGAACTAGAACTGTTGTTGCTAATGGGTGCTTTTGAACATCTAGTTGGAGAAGGTAACTATGTATAATTGAACGGAGGATGACTCTCCTGCTCAAATTGAGACCGAGTTGTAACCGGCATGAAAAGAGATGTTGGTTGACTAATAGAATGAGACAAAGTTTCTTAGATTTGAGATAAGAAAAGCTAATAAAGATCACTTGTCAAAGTAGAACAATAGAGAGATGGCTCGTCAAAAGTGCTCAAGCACTTACAGCAATCAATTGACTAAAGCCGAGCAACGAGCAAGAAGCTCAATAAGCAAGTAGCTAGAGAGGTAACCGTGATGTGACAAGTGATCAAGAGTAGCATTTGTTAAGCTCAAATCCAATAGTTTTAGCTCATTTGTTTCAGTCTAGAACAAATCTAAGCATGTAAGTAACAAACCATTTCAAGTAAGAACAGAAAAGGACACTCTACAGCAGGTTAAAGTGCAAGTTTAGCAACTCCGAATTGCAGCAATGACAGGACAACAAAAAGATTCTGGGCGATACTTTCCAGACAGACAGGGTGATACTTCTTAGTTCGAGCGATACTTTACCTTAAGCCAGGCGATAGACTACAGTATGGTTGGGCGATAGACTCCAGGCTAGCGGGGCGATAGTCCAGCAGGAGCGAACTATCGCGCGATATATCTCAGCAAAGAGTGCGATAAAATAGCAAGGCGCGAAGTATCGCGCAATATTTCATAGTAAGGCGTGCGATACTGTTGCAGAATTGGGTGATTCTTTGACTAGTGAACATAAAAATTCTCAGGTTTGAAGCGTTTTGATCGATTTCAAAGATTGGATAGTGCAATTTCTCAGTTTGACAAGCAGTAGCAACAGATAAAAGACAGGTTTGCAAACAGTATGGGATCAAACATGTCATAGAACACTTGGAACAAGGGAAAAAGCAACCTTGCCAAGACAAGCACTTGTGATATCAAAATAGAAAACCTTATGAACACTACCGTGTGTTTGAATGTTGAGAACGTTTACACTGGTATAGCACAATCGAAGACAATTCAAGCAATTACTACCTAGAAGGACAAGGCTCATTACTTAGCAACGTGGCCCACAACTTGATGCTCCCTTGCCTCACACCAAGTGGTTGCCCACAAGAGATATTGGCGTTGTCATGGAAGTGTCAAAAACACAACCAAAGGAACACATATGGTATCAATCTTGCAAATGGTATCAAAAGTCTCAAAACTTGCAAATGGTATACAAACTATTTTTATATGATACCATTCAAAAGATTGATACCAAAGGAACACATATGGTATCAATCTTGCAAATGGTATCAAAATAGTTTCAGGTGATACCATTTGCAAGATTGATACCATGTGATGAAACTCCCATAGTTTGTAGCCTAAGTCTCCTCCATATTTTTTGCATTTTCCTTTAGTGGTGTATCCTTGTTGTCTCATTATTACTTGGTGGTTTATTTTGTATTATTTGGTAATTATGTATGTGTTCAATATTATGGTTTTTGGTGTGTTGGTACATGTTGGTTATTTGATGTTTATTTATCTTTAGTTAGTGGTACCTTTGAGTTAGAAATCCTTTAGGACCTTTTCCTAGTTGTTTTGATTGAGTTTTTTTATCCGAGTGGGGTTTGTTGTTATCTCCTTAGCATGGTGGGAGTGGATCTTTGGTTCCATGAGGTTGGGTGGTAGTGTTTTCTTTTACCATTTGAGATTCTGACTTTCCTGTAGCAGTACTGGAGGATGCTTGTTGTTGTTACCTTCTTATTCTTCATTGGAGGCTTGTTCATTCCTATCTTTTTATGTTCATGATTATATCTTGTACCGGTGCTTCAGAGTTGCAAATATTGTATTATATTTTGTATTTGATTATTAGGACATAGAGGATTTTGTATCATTATGTATATAGGTTATGGTGTTGAATTTACTTGTTATTCATATGAGTTAATTGTAATGATTCTTAATCTAAATACTTATTTTGTTATACGTAATTCTACCTCATGGGACCATCGAGGATTGTTAACTATAATTGAATTGAGCATATGTACTTGTTTGTATCTCATGGTTGTATTGCTTCCACATTTTTATCATCATTGTTTGTAAACTCTTAAGAAAAAAAATTATTCTGTAAACATAGTGACTTGTATTAGGTTAAATTCTCTTGGGCTCCCTAGTGGGGCATTACATATATGCTATATGGTCATTGAGGAAGGTCATCTTTAATGGAGGTAGGAGAGAATTTTTTTACAAAGGCAACAATGGAGGATGAAAGAGATGTAAAATAGGGAGATCTAGTCTTACAAAGTATGATCATTAAAATCAATGCAATTAAATCAAACTCACTAGGTTACAAAATTAAAATTTAGCAAGCAATAAATTTTTGTAAAACTCAATTCACAATTATTATAATTTAGGTTATTTTATCTTACAAATCCTTGTATGAAAATTTCAAGTAGTAGTAAATTAAAATGTTGATCAAAATTTATAAATATAAGAAATTTCATATCTTGATAGCACACTCTTTGCAACTTAGCTAGCCCAGTTCATTCCCAATATTCCTAAATAGTGCATCAACAAAGAAATAAGGAGATTTAAGTAGTTTAATTTTATCAAGGAAAAAAGTGATAAAATATCGTCTTCCCATGTGGCCTATCATCTTAGATTATATTTTATTTAACATGCCATGTCAAATTTAGCTTCATAATCTTTATGATAAAATGATAAAAACATTATGTCAAGGAAATCATCCAACATTTTTGGGTAACTTTGACCCAAAGGTCAAGTCTTGTCTCAATCATTTGGTCCCACTCTACAAGTACTTCCTCCTAAAAATTCAACCTTATTGTTTCATCTACATACATATTGAATTTGCATGTTATAATTTCACAAAATATTTAAACTTGGAGTACCTTTTAGATACAGGAGCATGCAATCATTTATCATCTTTATACTATATCGTTGAGTTATGTCCTTGAATTCTAGGGTATTGATATTTCATTGGATTAACTCATAGTTCTCATCTCCTAGGATATCTGCTTCTATTATTTCCTTTTCATCCAACTACTATATCTCCTTGAGGAGAATTAGCTCTTTTTTATATGTTCAAATACCATTATTCTATTGGGCAATCAATATGACCATCTATACTTCAATCTTATTCTTCTCATCATAGATTTCAAAGGCCTTCGTAAAAAATGATCTTATTTTCTCCTTTTGTTGGGAATTCTATGAATTGAAAACTATATCCTTATCTTTCATTTCGTATAAGAAATCCAATTCAACCCTTGGAATAAAAGGATTTATTGTACTCACATCTTATGTAGCCAAAGGAATAACAAACTCCTTGAATATTTTTCTATATTTTTACAAACAACCCTTTAGTTATTGCTTAGATTGATGATGGTTCAAGATCCATGATTTGATGGTTTCAATGGAAACATCTAGGCTAGCTAGCTTTCCCCATATGTTATTCCTATCCAACTTAACATTAGTGATTTTAATTTTGAGGAAGAGAAGTCCTGGTATTCCTTGTCTATAAATGGGATGGATATATCATCCATGACATCTCCTTGTTCATTCCAATAAGTAGAGTACAAAGTCCTTTCCTTCTTAAAATTACTTGCATTATCAATGTATTTAATAGTTTCTTGAAGGTTTGTCTTCTTACTACCACCTTCTTTATTTTTTGTAAACCAAATTCCAACTAGGAAGGGTCATTAAAGGAGGCTCCAAATTTTTTCACCAAATTTTAGAGGTGGTAGAATTTTATTACTTGAATGAAATTGTTCCTCCATATTTTTTATGTTTTCCTATATATGGTTGTTCTTGAGCTACCTTCTTTCTAGGAATTTTTTGTTTCTCTTGATCTATGGAAACCCATAATCTATTATCTTTTTTTTTCTTTTCTCACATCCTATTGCCTCATTTACTTCTCTACTTCCTACCTAGACTTGGACATTTCTACTTGTTCCTCGATAAACTTGGATGTTTATTAATAGATCATGGTAATATAATCACATGCATAAAATTATATAGATAAATATGATGATAATGAATGAAAATGTGTTGTATGTGGTAATTTGGACAATAAAACCTTTTTCAACACTTTGGCAATATCTAGTTAGGTTACTTCCTACAACCAAAGACTATGAGAGTTCTTGCAGCTATGTGGAAGAACAAGTTTGAACTAGTCAAGTGGAATGTACCACCTGCTAACCAATCAGAGGATGTAAAACAATTGAATACTAGTTCAATGAAGGATTTTTTTTATCTACAACAAACCATTTAGTAATTTTTTATTTCACTATGAATAGATAGTTATATTTCTAACTAATTTTGTATAGTCCTAATAGGACCCTTCTGTGGTTATTAGCTCTATGATATAATAAATGTCATCCCAGATCTAAGGATCTATCTTTTGTTTTGGAATACGTAGTTGATGGATAGTTTGATATAAAGTATAGTTTTAGAGTTATGGTGTTATTAGGGAACACATATGACTATCATAGAGGTAGCTCATTGATAGCATTGGGGATGTTAAATGTAGAGACAATGTATAATAATAATTAATGAAATATTTATCTTGGTAAGGAAAATGATTAAAAGGATCATTATAAGAGTGTGATAGTTTTATATTGTGATGCATAACTTGAAGTAAAATGTCCCATTTTATGTATTAATTAACATGTTATGATTGAAATCCTCTTGTAATTATTAAAATTTAAGACACAATCTTCATGTATTTGTGTTATTTAATGAATATGTTACTAGTCCATAATGGCTATTTGAAAATCAAGACAAAATGGCATTCCCTCATTTCCTAAAATTATTGCATTGACATATGCAACAATAAATTCTATCAACTAGATTCATTAGCATGGTTATTTTTATCTTATGGGTCCTTCTATATAGTGTTTGAGTGATTTGTTTTTTACTAAGGTAGTAGCATGAGGGCCCTGATCTCATAATAGCATAAAGAAACGCTAAGAAGTAATATTAGAATCCCTACTCAGGGCTATTATACCCGAGAGAAAATAGAAACCCCCACCCAAAAAATTAATTAGAAACCAAAATATTCACCTTCAAAGAATTCCTAAGTGTTGCTACTACTAACCTTAATACTATCATAGTTTATCATCATCATACATCTTAAAGAGTTAATGTTTCTCCTAGCACTACAAATATGCTAAAATGTAACTTTGAAATGTTCCAATAGTTCAACAAACAACAACTAGATGCTACGATAACTAAAAAGAAAGATTAAGTTTAAAACTATCAGATCACCTAAACAGGACATTAGAATAGAAAGAAAAAACTACTAGAATTAACTTTCATTAGACCTAGGAATTCTATCTTAATCTTTACAAAGACTCTTGAGAATTCTTTTCCAATCGTTATTATACTTGTCATGTTGTTGGACTACTCATTTATCTAGCTTTCTTCCCTCTTCTTCACCACTTTATTTAGCCCATTCTTCCTAGTGATGAATGTAGACAAAACATTCTTCATAATCCCATCAACCACCTTGTAGAGAGAAAAAATAGTATTGTTGAATTGAAAATTTAGTATTATTGATTTTGTTAGCCTTGTCCTTTGTTAAAGGGTAACAACTTATTGTGCTTTTACCCTTCTACCATTTATTTAAAATATAATGTAATAACCTCATTGTATTGTATGAGACAAATGTATTGATATTTTTAAATACTAATGGGGCCCAAAATTTCTTCAAGACCATTGATTTATATTGAGATCAACAATTCGAAAGAAATTTTAGCTCCCATTAGCATTATAAACCAAATAGTAACAATTTTACCTCATAGAATATAATGAGGGTCACTAGATTATACTTTAAGTCAATAATGGAAACTAAAAGTTGGTGATAGATCCCTATAGTAACTAATAATCATGATATATTATTGGAGAATTTATTTAAATTTCTACAATAATTTATAAAATTCTAGTGAATCAAATCTAATCATGTATCGAATATTGTGGTGAATTTTTGAGTTCAAGTTTTTTATAAAATAAATTATTTTACGTTTTAAATATTTCTAAATTAAAATTTTGTAAAAATGTGGCAATTTAGTTGCCTTGAATCTTGAATTATTAGCCAAATTTGGATTCTCAAATTTCCAAAATTAGCCAATTGGCAAATATTAGCCACTAAAAATTACTATGTTGAGAAGATGGACATACCTCCTTTCTCCTGAACTTCCTTCATTGTTAGGCTCCTCCACTTGTTCAATTTTCTCATTCTTATCCTCTTCATTATAAATATTGATAAAAGGGCTCATCCTTTTCATCTTTTTATTTGTATTTTTGGCCTTTGAAGAGGTGGGTTTAGTAGCAACAACTTTCCTTTTCTAGGAAGTAGTATCAAGCAAGGCCTCTTAAAGGGGAATTTCCTCATTTGGGTGATTAAGTTGAGTGAGTGATTGAAAATATGAATGTACACTAACTTATCACATAGATTAATCATTAAAATTAAAAGATAGTACTTAATTTGACATATAAATTAGAAAAATAAAGGTATTAAATCTAAAAAATTATAAAAGGAAAGAAATTCCAAAATAGAATAAAAGTAGTCCTACAACCTACATCATAAAAAAAAATAAAAATTAATTAATCTCAATTTATGAAAAAATGATATTTATTTAATTAGATAATTGATAATAAATTTTGTAAAAATTTAAATCATAGGTATAGTTTAGACTCTTTTATTTTACAAGTTTTGCCTCCTTGTTTAGTGAAATTTCAATCAAAATCATTAATGTAAGTAATTATATTTTAATTGGTAGACCCTTTTCAAGTAAGTCTAGTTCAATTCCCATGTTTGAACATATGCTATGAATTGTACCAAAATACATCGATAATGATGTTAATTATTTTTATTAGGTTGTCAATACTTTTTTGATAAAGACAATCTTCTATTATGCTATCATCTTCTTTGGTTTATTTAATAGACTACCGAAAATTCAACTTTAGAATAAATCCAACTTTAGAATACTTGTGAGAAGTTCATCTATTTCATAATAGAATTGAAGAGGGGAAACTAAGGTTTTATTGAAAGGCTATGATGGTCACACATTGATAAAAAATAAGTGAGAGTAACATTGTGTTACTCGATATAATCTAGGGAGAAACTAATTGACTATAAAAAAAAAGTAGATCTCCATCATTCCATCGATGAAGGAAACAATGAAATTCATGATCCGGTGATTCATGTTAGAATGGCATAGTCATAAAATAATAGAACTTATAGATCGATGTGTGGGAAAAGAAAAACAATATCTATTATTAATGATCTCACCTCCAAGAGAAAGAGCTTAAGTGTATCAAAATGCGTAGATTGGAAGCGAAGAGAATCCTTTGCAAACAATTATTTTTAATCCAAAATAATAGAACACTAGTGTAAATGACTCCACAAGGCATAAACCATATGTTTTAGGGGCTTGCAACCTTACATGAATGAGAATAGGAATAAAAGGGACATTCCGAGTAGGAATAGGAACAAGAGTGACCATTCAGAAAAACTACCTTATTCTAGTTAGATTTTATTAAATTATTATTATTATTTAGGATGGATTATTGTATTTAATTTGGGGAGGAATAATTTATTGGCCATATAAGGAAAATAATTCTTTCCATGGAAATCTTGATTACGCTAGGTTACATACAAAACTCTACACCATAACCCTTTTGTAGGTAGATTGATGTTTTATAAAATCCACTCTACCATAAGAAATTTGTATGTATGGACCACAAATAACACTAGTATAATATATACTATAGTATCTTAAGAAGGTGTGTTACTAATTATTTCATTTTTCCACCATCCTTATTAGTGGCTAGGTGTACGAGATTCCCTCAAATTGTTATTTCATCAAAATTACAATAATGGTGAAAATATGTGAGGTATAATGGAAGTATTATAAGTGCGAATAAGAGTTCAAGTAGGAAACAAGGAGATGATTGTTTGGGTGCACATATGTTAGATGGTCACTGAGGAAGATCATCTTTAATGGGGCTACAAAAGATTTTTTTGTGAAGCGAACAATGGCAGATCAAAGGGATGTAAAAATGAGAGAGATAGTCCTACAAAACACGATCATAAAAATCAATGTAAATATAAAAACTCATTATATTACAAAATTAAAATTTAATAAGAAATAAATCTGATTAAAATGTAGTTCATAATTATTATAATTAAGGTTGTTTCATCTTACAAATTCTCATATGCGAATTGCAAATTAAAATGTTATAAATATAAAACAATATAATTCTTGATAGCGAACTCTTTGAGAGTTAGTTAGATTACTCTAGGTTATATACAAAACTCTACACCATAACCCTTTTGTAGGTAGATTGATGTTTAATAAAATCCACTTTACCATTAGAAATTTTTATCTATGGACCACAAATCACACTAGTAAAATATATACTAGATAATATCTTAAGAAGGTGTGTTATTCATTATTTCATTTTTCCACCATCCTAATTAGTGGCTAGGTATAAGAGATTCCCTCAAATTGTTATTTCATCAAGATTTTAATAATGGTGCAAATATGTATTAAGGAGGTATAGTGGAAGTAGTCTAAGTGGGAATAAGAGTTCAAGTAGGAAACAAGGAGATGATTTTTTGGGTGTAGATAGGTTAGATGGTCATTGAGGAAGGTCATCTTTAATGAAGCAAGCAATGGTGGATTAAAGGGATGTAAAAATGAGAGAGGTAGTCTTACAAAATATGAACAAAAAAATCAATGTAAATATAACAAATACATTATATTTTAAAATTAAATTTTAATAAGAAATAAATTTGATTAAAACTCATTTCATAATTATTATAATTTAGGTTGTTTCACCTTACAAATTCTCGTATGTAAATTATAATGTTAATTATTATTATAAATATTAAAAAATATAATTCTTGATAGTGAACTCTTTGCAAGTTAGCTAGCCAGGTTCAATTCCAATATTGAAAACCGACGCTAAGTTTCCACATGGAAATTAGTAGACATGTGACCATTCTATGATTATAGATCCAACTCCATATTATTGTATAGGAATATTCCTCAAAATCAAGTCTTACCATTTAAAGTTTATACTAGTCACCTCAATACCTCCCAAGTCACTCGCTATTATATCATAACCTCTCTGTACTTACCCTCACTGTCCTTGACCGCAACGTAGAAAACTCGCTATAATCTTTTTATATATAACATTTCGTACATAAGTAGTCATTTGATAAATAAATATTTGATAAAATTTACATATCCAACACTAATAGAAGTACTAATTACCATAATATAAATGGCATTCCTTCTTATATCAAGTTCCCCAACATAGAATACTTCTTTAAACATATTAACCTATAATACTAATTGAAAAGTTTTCTTAATTAAAAATTAATAAAAAATTTCATATCCAATATCTATGATTTACTCATAATATTTTTAAAATATTAATTAATTAATAGTAAATAATTATTAATTAATAAATATTAATATTTATAATTATTAATTATTAAAAATAACTATTATAAATTAAGTTATATTTATTATTATAATTAATTAATTTTTTTTAAAAAATTAAAACTAATTATCATTTACGTGGAGGGGTATGTGCCTGCTCAACACCACTTCCAAGAAAGTAGAGGCTGCTAGGCCGCAACCATTGTTGTGGCAAAAACCTAAACCCCTCTATTTTCAAAAAAAATTGTGGTTTTTTGGACCCGAGTCCCCAACAGTTGTAGCTCCATCCAAAATATTTTTGAATTCACCTCTAATGAATTCCTTTCCTCCTATCATTTTGACTTGATTTTACTTTTTGGTTGGGTTCGAGTCATCTGATCTTGCTTAATCTAATTACAACTTTATAAAATTTAAAATTATCATTTGAATCAAGTAGTACCACTCACTCTAGGTACCTACTTCTAAAAGTAATACATATATTCACATCAAAGTAGGTTTCAATCATAATTTCACTCTCTATATTATTTCTTCATTTAAAGTACTATAATTTGATAAAGAGAGAGGTGGTTTCTCTGCTAGGCTTTTTGTAGAGAGTAATGAAGGAGATGGAGAAGTGGATGGGGAGTGAAAAGATGGAACCTTTTTCTACTGGGCGTCTTGGTTCCTTGAGCAGCTCGTTGGTTCTCTGCTTGGATTCATTTTCAGTTCTTCCTTTGAGTTCTCTTGTGGTAGAGGTAGACTCAGGAGACTTCTTTTCCATTGATATAGTTGGTTGGGGTTATTTCTTTTCCTCCTAGGTTCTCTTTAGTTTTTTCTTATTTGGAGCTTCCCAGTTTTTTCTAGCTGTTATTATTGGTGCTCCCTTCCTTATTGCTAGCATGAAGGGAGGTTTCTATATTTCTACTTTGGACATTGGAAGGCATCGATAGTGACATGTTTATCATTTCCTCTTTGTCCCTCTTCTTTGGGTGATGCGTTGCAGTGCCATCTCAGCAGATGTTTTATTGTTAGAGGGTTGTGTTGTGTGTTGGTTTTCTCTTTCCTATGGAGGAAGGGGTTCCCATGGCTTTGACAAATTCAACCTCCTCATTATGATCTGGGCATTAGACAGTTCACCACTGGACCTACTAATGAGAAAGGTAGGTTGTGTCTATCTCTTCTTTGGGGGTTAATTGTTGTATTTTCTAGTCCTTTTGTGCCTATTGCAGACTCTTGATGTAGTTTGACTCTTCATCTCATATTAAATTTAGTTGTGAGATGGGTTTTCATAGTGGCCATATCCCTTTGATTGTGTTGGGGACATTTTTGGATTAGGGGATTTTGGTCCCTCCTCAGTAGTTTTCCTTGATCTTGGAAATGGGGTTTGAGTGCCTTTTGAGGGTTTTTTCTTTGATGTCCTTTGGGCCTCCTATGTTGGTCAAATTATTCTCTTCTCTAGGGAGGCTTGCCTCTATTTGGATCTTCTCAAAGAATGCCTTCAGTTGTAGTTTTATTTTGGTGGTTCCTAGTGTCTCAATTAACCTTCTTCTATCCAAAATCAAATGGTAGTGTCTATGTGGGTGAAAAGGAGTATGAAAATGTTACAAGAGACTCTTTCCTAGATTCCTATTATAGGATGGTTTCGAGTTCCTTCTTATTCTTCAACTAGAAGGTTTTGGGAGCTAGCTCCTAGAGTTTTTTAGATTTCTCTCCTTCTTGTTCAATTTTTTAGGATGCCTGTCAAAACTTGAAGTGTTCTACTATCTTTGGACACCTCTTCCTAGGATTCTCTTCTATCCAAAGTGTCTTTGAGGAAAGTGAGTTGCTAGATGCCCTCAAACACTAGACCTCTTTTTTTCCTTTGTGGCATTCTTCCTTAGCTAAAGTTATCTCTATTCTAGCTGGTATGGCCAAAAGTAGGTTATGGGAAGCCTCTTAAAACCCTTTTTGTAACTCCAGGTTATTTGAATGGCTCATTTCCAAGTTAATGTTTAATTTTAGAATTCTGGTTGGCATGGTTCATGATTCCCTAAAAAACCTCTTTTTCAAAAAGATGTAACCTCTTAAGGGGGTGGATTATCCTTTACCAATAGTTGTTTCTATGTTCAAAATCATCTTTCTTGGTAGGACTTTGTTCTTTACTAGTCTTTTGGAGTTCTCACGTCTTGTGAGTTCCTCCCTTTTCTCTCACCTATTGGCTTGATGTTACTTTTTATTGTTATGATTGGGCCCTATCCTGCTTCAATTAATAAAAAATATGAGTAAAATATCAATCTAAATTAAATGTCACTAAATAAATATGTATCACCTATGATCTTCTAGTAAATTCTATGAGGAGATGGTTGGGTATCCATCTTGAAGACCTATAATTTTTATGTGGAATAGAAATAATTATTAACAATGGTATATTTGTATAAAATTAAACACATAAAAATAGACTAATGGTTCTCACTCAAACATAAAAAAAAATTGATTTCTTTTTCTATACCAACTTTAAGATTCCACATGGAAATTTGTAGACATGTGACCATTCTATGATTATAGATCCAAGTCCATATTATTGTATAGGAATATTCCTCAAAATCAATTCTTACCATTTAAAGTTTTTACTAGTCACCTCAATACCTCCCAAGTCACTCTCTATTATATCATAACCTCTCATAACCATCTAATACTATCAAAACAAACCATAAATTAATCTCTATGTCACATTGTGGGTTTTGAGGAACCTCATTTCAAAATACATATTAGAATGGAAAGTGAATAGTTATATCTTTCATTTCCACTGTGTGGTGTAGTGACTTTCTATTTCCATTTTTTTTCCCTTCATATATCATTCATGAATGATCATACACTCTATATAAATATCTCTATATGTTTATTCCCAATGGGAGAAATATTGTTCATTCATCCAAGATCCCATTTGTAATAGTCCATCTGAATTTGACAAAAGTATTGCTATACATTTACTTTTCAAGTTAATAAATATTTATTCCTTGACTTTCTCACATAACTCTATCAATACCAAATATGCATTTATCTAATTCAACAAAATGATACAACCTTAGAGATAGGGAATCAATCCATACAAGGAAGGATTTCATCTATTTATTCAAGACATGAATCTATCCAAATCGGGTAAAAATCTCCCAATGTAGTGTATATATTCTCTAGTAAAAGGACTATACTCATCAAGACCGATTGAGTCTTATGTCACTCTTTGAAGACTACATTCTCATATTTACAGTGCACTAAGGTTACCATCATTGACAAGTCTGTAATTTTAATTATAAATTGCAAATAAAAAATTGAACCTCACTTCAAAAATTAAAAAAAACCTCAAGGAAATAAAGAACTCCATGTAAGATTATTCTAAGTAGAGAAGGAATGTATTTTATTTATGTAATTAGTAGAATTTATTCTTTTAATCGCATGATTTTCTCTACATTATATTTCTAAAATATTTCCTAAACTATGTCGCTAAATAATTATGTACTGACGATACAAATCATTATTTTGCTTAGAGTACCTACATACAACACTTCCAAAAGGGATCAAGACATCATATATATAGCTTTTCATTTTATATGCTAGGTTTAATGTGAGCTATTTATGCTCGTATATAACCCTCTCTAGCGATTCTTTTTCCCTAGACAATTCATATATGACTGCAATGTTTAAAGGAACTAGTCTCTATGACCATTACTTTTTTCCTTATTCTCAACTTATTTGTGGTCTTAGAGAATGTCATTACCCTTTCCAGTCCATACACATTGGATGTTTTATTTTCATAGCTTTAAATTGAATGTTATTATAAAAAAATTATAGTAGTCTAAAGGATCTACAAGGAGTTTTCTTATTTCAACTAACACCTTTCAATTATTTAGAATTATATTTCTTTAATTTTTTTATCCAAGCAAGATTACCCATCAATTATACTTTAGTCATCATTGGTGGCTATTGTTGTAGTTGTATTAGGGTATAGATGCAATAGATAATTGTAATATTACCTATAAACATGAGCTAGAAAGAGTGTTGACACTCAACATTACTAAATTGTGTTTCAAGTTTAATTTAGGTTGTCTATCACGATAGGAAAAAGGAAACTATTAAATGACAAAATAAATAAAATTATTAGGTTCCAAAAGTATTATTAATATTGACTAAATTAAATGAGAAACTAATTAAGGAAAGTACAACCTACTTCACCTAATCTTTATATAGTGACCACAGACCACATTAGTAAAATATATCATAATATCTTAAAAACACGTATTATTCATTATTTCACTCCAACACAATCGTTTTTAGTGACTAGACATAAGAATTTCCCTCAGAAGCGGCATCTCAGATAATGAGAATAAGTCGTTTTATTCAAGGAAGAAAAATGATAAAGAAGGTCTCCCCATGTGGGCTAGCGTCTTCTTGCGTTTTATTTAGCAGGCCAGGGAAAATTGAGGCTCAGAATCTTATGCAAATAGCTTCTGAATGTAATCCACAAGTTGCTGGGTGATGCGGAAGGCCTTGCTGAGAACGGAATCGGGGAGAGGGGGATTTGCCCCAAAGAGAGAATTGGCGATTGTCTGAACTCCGGGAAGCTGGGAGCTCAAAGCAGCTATGGCCAGTGCATTCTCTTTCCCCACATTCTGCTGGAAATGCACAAGTGCCTTTGGAAACACAAACACATCTCCCTTCTCTAAAGTCTTGCCGAAGAACTTGTTGGTGGTGTCAATGAAACCCACAAGAAGCTGGCCTTCCAGTAAAACGAGAACTTCGGTGGCTCTTGGGTGTGTGTGAGGAGGATTTATTCCACCCACTGCGAAGTCGATGCGGACCAGCGATATTCCCAAAGTGTTCAGGCCCGGTATCTGCACTACGTTGGCCGGCGTTACGTTGGAACCTACATCATTCACAGTGTTCCCCGCCTTCCCCAGTCCGCTGAAGAAGAAGTCCTCTGCCGATACTTCCTTGGGGTCTTTGCAAACGAACCCGTTCACCTTAACTGCACATTTCAAGCAATTTCTTATTGTTAGCCAAATCATAGATCATGACACCTAATTAACTGGACATTTCAAGCAATTTCTTAGCCACTCGCCCAACAAGCAAATGACATAAAGCTATATTGTACTCACCCTCGCTGTCCTTGACTGCGACGCAGAAATCTTGCAAGGGATCGGCATCCGCTGCCATGACATTTTCACTGTAACAACACGTCAACATTATAAGTCCCAACGTGAAGTAAATCATGCGGTTAGCCATTGTGATAGAGATACAGAAGAGCTCAGTCTCAGGATATGACTGTGTGATTCAGAAGAATCAGACCGAAGAGCTCAGGATATGAATGTGTGATTGAATTGTGTGATTCAGAAGAATCAGACGGAAGAGCTGATCAGGATATGAATGTGTGATTGAATTGTGTATTAGAAGCCCATCACATGTCTCTTATATAGTGGAAACATCAAGTACTCGGTGAGGACAAATTCCTGTCGATGTAATCGCTTAACGATAATAAACTTCCGGAGTTGGGACCAATTCATGTCGAAGTACTATAATAAGCTTCCAATGTCCAGACTAATTCCTGTTGACGGAGCCGTTGATTATAATTTAAGGACTAATTCCTAATTCATCTTAACGTAGTCGCTAACTATAATATATTTGCAGAGTTGGTGCTCTTTTCGTTTGCTATGGAGAGACTTTTTAATTGTTGATATTTTCGCCTTTCTTTTGGTAACGTGAAATCGTTCACACTATATTGGAAGGATCAGCTTTTTCAAAGGCAAAAAAATATATAAATTATTCGGAACCGCCAGTGAATTGGCCAAAACAGGAAAATTTCATATTATATTATAGTCATCAAAATGGAAATGTTCTCTGCGTAACCGCAAAATAGATTCAAAATGTTTTAGATTTGGAGTGAGTACGTGAGTCTTAGATAATATCTCCCTTATCTGGATATGAACTCACCAACTCAGCAGAGTTGTTGACATTTTTCTCAGTCCGCTCTGTAGTCTAAGTTCTTATTACAAACTAGTCTTTAGACCATACTATGACGCGTACCAAAGTTTTCGAAAGAGCAACTAACAGAATGGCCAAACTCTATAATATTTCTTTTAATTAATTTCGAATGAGGAATTTTTCTTACTTCGAGTGGTATATTGACTCAAATATTGCTGATAGTTTATATTTGCCAATCAACATTTTATATTAGAGCGCCAAAATACAGTTTTAACTTAAAAGTTTAGAGATTATTTATGCAACCATTATAATATTTGTGGAGATTCAAAGAACTTTGTAAAGAACAAATAATAAGAAAAAGGGAATGGATAGATTACAATATCTAGAGAATGATCTTTGATTGGCAATGAATAGATAGATAAGAGATGGCACAAATAGCAAGTCAATTTTTTTTTGCTATGGGTAAAATACACATGATCAATTACCTTATAAGTAATATTCACCTATTGCTTTTGAAAATGGAGATACTATAGTGAAGAATTAATCCTTGTTGACTATTATGAAATGGAATAGTTAGCAACATAAATCTTGCCAGAGATTGGAATCCGCTGCCATGAAGGGTCCCAATGTGAACTTAATCACACGGGTAGCCATTATGATACAGATACAGAAGAATAAGACCAAAGAGCTCAAGATATGAATGTATTTTCTGCATAACCGCAAAACAGTTTCATATTGAGTTGTGGGAAGGTATGTCCCACAATGATTTCAGCCCTTCCCTTATCTGGATATGAAATCACCAACATTGGTTATTAGAATATTCGTCACTTCTCTTTGCATCAAAACTTTTGAACATAAACTCATCTTTAGACAATACAATCCCGTGTACCAGGCCAAGCTCTATATATATTTTTATTAAATTTCAGATGAGCAAATTTTCTTACTTCTTATGGATTTGTCTCATTTATTTTTGAGTGGTATATTTACTCAAAGATTGTTTATAGTTTATATTGTCAATCTACAATAAGTCAAAGCATAATTTAATATTAAAGTGTTAGAAACTATTTTTCCTAATAGGGGAAGATAGTTCATTTATACAGCTATGATAATATTCAAGAAGATTAAAATAAACTTCTAAAGAATAACCAAACAGAGAAAAGATAATAAATAGATTTCACAAATGTTACAATATTTACAAGATGATCTTTGATTGACATTGAATTGATAGATGAGAGATGTCACAAATAATACGTTAAGAGTTTTGGTGTGGATAAAGTGAATGATAATCAATTATCTTAAATATAATTTCTATCTATTGCCTCTAAAAATATAGATCCTAAAGTGAAGAAAATAATCCTACTTCACTATTTTGAATGATAAGACGATGACTATTACATGTGCAAGAAATGAGATGGAGAGTGTCATGCTAGAGAGATATTGAATTGAATAATTAAATAAATAAATTCAAGAGGACACTAACTTGTATATAGTTCTTGCAAGAACATTATTGAAGAGAAGGTCTAGCTTAACTAGTAGCAAGGAAGGTTGATGGACTCTGAATCATTAGATGTCATTTTAGATTAGTCACACAAGATACATTAAACTAAACATTAAAATAAAAAATTTAAAATTACATTAAATGATATTAGAAGATTATGGATTCTTATCTTTGGGAGCATGGACGAATAGTTTGTGTTTGCTATTATATAAAATACTTGATTAGTCAACACAGACGCATTAGAAAAGAACACATTTTTACAATGTATAGCTATCAATCCCCTTGGATTTGGATTTGAACTTGTCAAGTTTCTCTAAGAAAAAAATTATCTATAACTCATGAGTTTGACCTTACAAAATATAGAATCCTAAAAATTAAAATGTTGAAATCTATGGTATTTAAAAGCTTGCAGGGATGAAGATATTAAAAATTGACTATAGAAGAGTTTCTAGATCACTAGGTTGAATATCTTTGAGGTTTAACTAGAATATTGGAGTCAAATATTAGATGCAAATAAATTCATTTATCTGTCAAAAAATATCTATGAATCAATTACAAATTAAATGTCTCCAAATTTAATTATATAGCAATAAAATTATGCAACCACACATAAATTTGACTCACAATAACTAGTAAAAAGTATCATTCTCATACTTTTAAGTAGTGAATACATGCACAAACTATTTTATTTAATGTATAACTAGAAACTTGCCAAAGCATCAACATATATCTTGATCTTGATGAAAGATGGCCGACTGTGAATACTTATGGACATCACATTAATGATGTCATGGCAAGAACACTACCTATAAGGTGATGAAGAGAATGTAAATAAAATTTAGAAAAATCTATATGAGTCACTCTATGATGGGAGAAATCCTAATGGGTTTTAGCATCTTGATATAGATTCTTCATAGGGACACTATAAACCATCATCTCTCCTTGGGTCCCTATAAGAAGAATCCAAGTCCAAGTCTCCATAATGAGACAAGCACACATAGAATATTTAAGAGATAAGTGTATATAAGGAATATTATAAGGACAATAAACTAAAAAGGTGATGGGTCAACTAGTTATAACAATGTGATTTTTAACTAGCAATTGCACCGGAATTGGTGAACTAATTAGTCTAATAGAATATTTTTCATTTTATGTGTTAAAAATTTAATGATTTTATGTCAATAAATAAAAATAATTTACATACCATAATCTTCTTTATATGAGGTATCTGGTTCAATTGATCTAAATAACATTAAAATATTTTGCATAATAATATTTTCCAATCAACATTTTATATTAGAGCACCAAAATACAATCTTAACTTAAATGGTTAATACAACAATTATAGTATTTGTGGAGATTCAAAGAACTTTCTTAAAAACAAATAATAAGAAAAAGGGATTGGATAGATGTTGCAAAGGTTACAATATATAGAGGATTATTTTTTATTGGCATTGAATAGATAGGTAAGAGATGGCACAAATACAAAGTCAAGAATTTTTGTTATGGGTAAAGTAAGCATGATCAATTATTTTTTAAGTAATATCTATGTGTGTGAAAATTGTACCTGATCTGTAGACACAACACTTCAGTAAAACATTAGAGGTTAGCAAAAATCAAAATCGTGCAAAATTGAAATCTAATTTAACCAAGCGATTTACTGCCTTCTAGTAAGTGTGAGATTAATGTTCTCAGATTGCTATCGAGATCAGTGACCTAGACGACACCTAAACAAAGGATTTGAATGCAAAACTGATATGAAATATGAATGCAATTAATCTATTTTTTTTGGTATTTTCTATGCAATAATAATGAAAAACTGATATGAATCTATGCTAATATGAAAATTGATATGCAATGCTAATCTAGAAATGATATGATATGAGAATGAAAATTCTAACAATAATATGAAAGCTATGAATTTGAAATTGATCTCACAAAGCTTTGAATCCTCAAATTTATCTTTCAAGCTCCAATTATGCAAATTCTCCAAATCTGATATGCTATGATTCCTGTAGAGTAAGTTTGCAATTTGCGAGATGAATTATGAAGAGTTGAGCCTTGGTTTTATAGAAATCCAAGGCTTTGGAGGTGCATGAGAAAAAGTCATAAATCACTCATATTAACTCAACTTGATTTTTGAGTTATCTGATAATAAAAGATAGTTTAATTCAGAAAAATATGCAAAAGCTAAGTTTTAACTCAAAATAGATTTTAGCTTTAATTGATAATTGATAGTTGTCTTCTATTATGATTGTGCATGTTTTATTTATGAATTAATTTAATAAATAAAGTGATTTATGCTCAACTTAACTAATTTTTGAAAATAAAACAATTGATTTATGGGTTAATCACTTATCTTATCAAACTTTTATTAAAAACTATATTATTAAATAATGACAACCTGCTTTAATTAATTAAAAAAGAATTTAATCAATTATTCATAGGATATTAGATTTATTGTCAAAATTAAATAATACAATTAATAATAGATAGAATTAAATTTAATTACACAATTAAGTGGCAAGATATTAAATCTAATTAATTAAATATGAAAATATTCAATTAATCAAACTTTAGGATAAATGGGATTTATCACCAAATAATCATTAAATTAAAGATAATTATGATGATTAGGAATATTGCTAGGAATATTCCCCAATGCAGAATTTAAGATAATCAATTATGATTCGATGATGTTTAGATGTGCCTTAGGTTAGGACTTTGATGTCGATTTCGTTCGAATTATTGATATAGAAGGTTAATGAACATATAGCCCATTTTTGGGGTATTACATTTTGCCCCTCTTTGAATTACTGTGTGAAGCGCAGTGGTTCAAAGATAGTCTGTGTTTGATAAAGATATGAAACTGATTCAAAATTGATAATTGATATGAGACAAAAGCTGATTGATATTGATTTGATATGAAGATAATAGGTCCTGAATGACCAAAGATAATGTTCACTATAACAGCAAATGAACCTATGATTGTGAAAAAGTGTCAAAACGCCTGATTCCAAACCTTAGGATTGCAAAGAAGTGAGTGACTGGTTCTAGACTCGGTTGTCTTAGCAGAACTAGCAGGTATCACATCTGAACCCTTCAGTTGCCGAAGAACCAAGGAAAGAACACTATGATCTAATGGTTGCAAAAACTGATACAGTTTACAAGATTAGGAGGATACCAGATTGATATGGATCAACGAATCTGATATGGCCCAAGTGATGATAGATTTGCCCCGAGTGATGAGGACTTTTGATGAATCAGTAACTAGACGTGGTTGTTGTCTTGATTACTGAGGAAGATATGATTTCAAATTTTGAATGATGTGCAATACCATGCCCCCTTCGGGATTAAAAATTAAAATCTGACAAGAAAAGTCAATGTTGATAGTTTAGAAGCATGTTAATTGATTTGAGAAGTGGTTAAACACATTCGAGAACGCATTCTGCATCGTTGGAAGGTCCCAAAAGACCAAGTTTGACTAGGTTTGACCATGAGTTGACCATGGTTGACCAATTTGAAATTTTGATAGTTTGATGTTAGATAATCAGTTAAGTTGAATACTAGATTTCTATGATGATCGAAGGTCGAATATGCAAGTAGTAGACCATCCTGGGCCCAAAATTTTAAATCGCGATTTTGACATAATAAACGATCTCAGATTTTGATTTTGATCCCGAAAAAGGATTCTACTTGCTGTTTCATTAGAGGAACTTTCGTGTGAGATTCAGCTCTTGTTATATTTGAAGATGCGAGTGGAGAATTGTTTAAGCATTGAAGTTCATTTAGCCATTGTGAGATCATGCAACATGCAAAATGCAAAGAGACATGCAAAATGAAATGCAACCTAAGACCTAGGACCTAGTCACTAATCATGTGTCAATTTGTTATCATCATTGAACTTTTAGGTAACCGAATAAATCAATACAATGCCCACTAGCTATGAAACCATAGACATATGAATATCGATTTGTATGCGCAAGAATCAATACAACACCCATTGGCTAGGCAACCATGGACATATGAATATTGATTTTGTTTTCGGAATGTCGGATTAGATATAAGCACCAAGGCATAAATGTCAGGATGACCTGAATATCATGTCCATTTTGATATAGCAATTTGTACAAGCATCAAAACATAAACGTCATGATGACCGGAATACGCCTTGCATGACAAACACATCAAACAGCCAAGAGATCATTCTAAATCCAATGTGAATTACCCGTAGTGACCCTTTATCATTCACATCCTTAGGTAAGATCGTGTTTCACAGTAGGAGAAAGAACTCACTCAAAAAGACAATAGTTAGATCGAACTTCCTTAAATTTTTTGGTTATCAATGGTCGAGGTACACATGGCCATCCAATTCAAGATAGAGGCTCTTACAGTCGGACACCATTTCAATCCAAAATCTCCAAAGATGTTAGATTTTCACATACAAGCAAAAGACAAAGAAAAGATTATGCCTCTAGTCATCACTCTCTAAATCCTATAAAGGACATCATCGAAGAGCTCAAAGGGACACAATATGCAAAAAAATCTCAATGCGAATCAGTAAGCATATAAGGAGATAAAAGCATGAAAAGCACAGATTGTTTTTAGTTTGATGTTTGATGTTGATTGCGTTGTTGTAGATACAAAATCCTTTTGGGAGACAAGACTGACTAACTGACTCACATGAAGCTTCAAAGGACTCTTGACTAGATATGATACGTCTAAGATACACCGGAGACCATAGGATATGACATTGATTGCCCCCAAGTTTGAACATTGATAGGATATAGACGCTTGAGCTGATTTGTGGACAAACCGACTTATTGAAAACTGGAAATGCAGAAACAAACCAGGAGATATGTACAAACTAAAGCAAAACTGAAAGCTGGGAAAGACCAAGATTGCGCTGATAGATGGAGCATTTTGAAACAAGTGGTGCCCATTTGCCAAGTTTTCACCATCTTGGCAGAGATTCTATTTTTTCTACCAAGGCGCCTGTTTCCAGGTTTTCACCAAGGCACTTTTTTTTTTCATTTTTTTTTTGTATTTTTTATTTTTTCAATTTTTTTGTACTTTTGATATTTTTTTTATTTTTTTGTGAATCATCAAGGCGCCTATTGCTAGGTTTTCACCAAGATGTTCATTTTTTCAGGACTTTTTCTAATTTTAAAGATTTTTTCAGGACATTTTACCATGGACTGAATGCCTTAGGCGTAGAATTTCTTCAGATGGAGAACGTTGATTGGTTCTCGGAGCTATTCTCCTTTCATCATTGAGAGTTGATAGGCACCAAAGCCAAAAGTAGCATTGATTACAAAGGGACCCAGCCAATTGGGTTCAAACTTCCCCTTGCGTTCTCGATGTGATTGAGTTTTAGGATTTTCTTTCAAGACTAGATCGCCAACCTGAAATTCTCTATGTCTGACTTTCTTGTTGTAGCCTCCAGACATTCTCTTCTAATATACTCTGAGATGATCATATGCTTCTTGTCTGCGCTCATCTAGTAGTTCAAGTTCTTGAAACCTAGACACTCTGTAGTCATCATCAGTAACTAGACCATGCATTCTGATTCTTAGTGATGGGATTTCAACCTCAATAGGCAGTACCGCTTTAGACCCACAAACTAAAGTGAAAGGTGTAGCCCCAGTAGGTGTTCTGATACTAGTTCTGATACTGGTTATGATACTTGTTCTGATACTGGTTCTGATACTGGTTCTGACACTGGTTCTGACACTTGTTCTGATACTGGTTCTGATACTAGTTCTGATACTTGATATACTTGATAGCATCTTTTTCCATTGCAAACTCCCAAGCAAGATCATATCGTGCAGTCCCAATGTCTAGCAAGGTGGAGAATAAGAGGGATTAGCAAGTTGGTGGATGAGATAGAAGACAAGAGAATGAAGGAGAATGAAGAGAAGAAATCCTCAAGGGAAAACTTCTCAAGAATACTCAAGATAGGGAAAAATTGTCATGTAAAGCACATTTGGACAAGGAATAAAAGGCCAGCATAGGATAAGTCAAAAAAGTGTAATGCAAGAGCAGGAAAGGATGCAATCTAAAGGAGTAGACATGTCAAGAGGCTTCATAGCATCGTGTTTTACTCTTTTTTTTCTTTTTTTATTAGATCAAGACCAAAGGGGAAAAGGATAGCGATAGGCAAAAATGAATGGAGGAAAATAAATATGAAGGCTAAATAGGAAGGGAATGAAAACAAGATCATCGTAAGATAGCTCACAAAATAACCAAATGTTCGTGTATAGATCAACATTGTCAAGATCAAAGAGAGAAGATGAAATGGATGAACTATGTAGAAGAACTACGCTTGATGCTTGATTGTCAGGTTTTCATCATGGTACTTATCCAAGGCACCACAAGGGAGTGGTTTTCACCATAGGATGAATTTATTTCTCTTTACTTTTGCTACCAAGGTGCCTATTTCCAAGTTTTCACCAAGGCACATTTTCAATTTTTTGTATTTTTTTTTTTCAAAATTTTTGGAAGAAGGCGAGCTTTTTAGATAATGCTCCTTGAAAGGATAAACCATGATATGCCAAGGATTCAAAATGATATGCTCAAAGATGCTGATAGGGAAAGGGAGATGGAAGAGAAAAATGGAGGATAAGGTTTTATGTAAAGCGAGTGAGGTTGGAAGATAGGAGGAATAGGCAAATGAGAAAAAATGATAGAACGTAGAAGGATAATGCATGGAAGGATTGTGAAAGGGTAGATGGAAAGGAAGGCAAGCTCAACATCAACACATAATTTGAAGGGTGGTGAGAGGATGGAGGAATTGTGAATAAGGGAATATGTGAAGGAATATGGCGAATGGATAGCAGAGGTTGTGGTTTAGGCGCATGGAATGGAGGAATGCTTTTGGAAGAAGATGAAATGGAAGTCTTTGGAAGCTTGAATGTCAACTTAACTTTTTGCTCAACACCAGACTCTTTCAAGAGAAAATTTGGAATCCATATAGTCATAGGCTTTTCATTTCTTTTTGGTAATCTAGAGAAAATATCTTCAATGATAGATTTTGGAACCCATACTTGTCTTGTAGTTTTCTTCTTAGATATCTCTTTTGACTTTATGTTTCCATGTCTATTAGAGGAGACATAGTGATCTTCTTTTTTTGATGGATTCTTGTATTGCTTCTTTTTCTTGTATTGAACATTCAAGTTACTTCCAAAAGACTTGGGACTTGTGGAAGAAGAAGGAGGATATGACTGGTTTAAATGGGTGGGTAGATGAAAAGGATTCAAGGGTATGCATCTATGTTGATCTTGAGGAAAGATAGGAGATGAAAGGATGTAAGGACCCAAAATGGATGGAAAATTAGGAGAGTTAGGAGGGGAAAGTGAAGGAACATAAGGACCCAAGATGGAAGGAAGACGTAAAACCCTTTGTAATGGTGGAAGAGGTCCAAGGATGGAAGTGGAAGATACAAAAGGATAATCAATAAGTTCATCAACATCTATATGACAACCAAGGACATCAGCATATTTAGAGTGAGCTTTAGAATTTTCAATAGAATCATGGACATCTTGAATATGAGTACCTTCTTTGATAGGATTGTTCAAAGCTTGCAAAGACTTAGGAAGAGTAGAAAGTGAAAATGAATATGGAGTGGTAGAATAAGAAGATGGAAGACTTTGATCTTGACAAGGATCTTTGGATAGCATAAGTGCATAATTTTTTTCTTGATTTTCAATAGGCTTAACATTGGAAGTAACAACACCATTTTTAACAACTTTAATGGAAGTATCATCTTTGGAAAGTGCAAATGTAGTAAGGTCATTTTGATTGTCAATAAGCTCAACAGTGTAAGTAGCATCATGATCTTGCTTAGGAGAAGACTTAAGACATGGTAGAATGCATGAAAAAAGGTGTGCAGGATCAAAAGAACCCTGAGGTGGATAAGAGACATTGTGAAAAGGAGTGGATGACATGGAGGGTTCTTGATCTTGATTTTTCTTTATGTTTTTTTCTTTATCATTTATGGAGTCCTCTTGACATGGAGCCACTTCTAAGGACAAGGAAGCATGTTGGAATGGTATGGAAGAATTTGGAAGAGATGGTGAAGGACTAGCTGAAGTAGACATTATAGCATATGAAGGATTAGGCTCTTTAGGTTTATCATTATTGAAAGTATTTGCAGCCAAGTGAAGGTTAGCTTCAATTTCTGTAAGAGGTAGCCCTGGAGGATAACTATAAAGAACCGCATGAAAAGTATCAGGGCTTGTGTCAGATGAAGGTTCTGTGAAAGATTTGAAAGACTCAGAAGCTTTAGGAAATGTACGGGTATTGGAGGAAGTAGGGGATGGAAGGGAACCATCACAAGACAAAGGTCCAACATTAACATGATCTTGCTTGAGAAGATAATCTTTATTTTTAGCAGGAGAGTCCTTAGAGGAGAGATCCTTGTAGTATTGATGCTTTAAGCTAGCACGATGCATTTTATAGTCCTCAGCAGTAGTAGATGGATCATAAGCAAGGTATTGTCCACAAAAGCCATCAAAGTCTCTTTCAAAATCAGAATCATATGGATCACCATTACGATCTATCCAATGTGATGGCCCATTTGTAGTAAGTAGGAACACACGACGAGGAGGACTCTTAGGAACAGAGGTGTCATAGGTATCATTACATTGTCTATCGTCATAGTCATCATAGTCTCCAAAGCTTGATGTGTCACTCTCTATGGAAGAGGTATCATAAGGTTGTCACGTTGCTCACATTTTGTCTGAGGGCATGGTGACATGTAAAAGTCTTTATCAAATGGAAAAGAGCATAGAGTTTCCATGGAGAACTCTTTAGGTTCTTTTTCTTTCTCAAGTTTGTCAAGCTGGACTTGCATAGCTTGCATCTGCTTCATCATAGCGGTGATTAGAGCTTCTTCCTCTTGTGTACTAATTCTTTGAGACATGTGTATTGATTCTCAATAGCTACTACTCTATTCTTGACACAGTTACTTGTATGACAGATTTTGAAATTAGGCTGAAAAAGCTAAATATCTGGCAATTCTGACAATTTTCTGACAAATTTTCAAAATTTTCGTAAATGACACTCTACAGACTCATACGATAGATGGGCAGTAATGAAATGACACTTTGAGAAAACTCGTATGACTTTTGACTTTCTGAAATGATTTTTGACTCCAAAAAGGATTTTACGTCAATTTTTGCAAAATTTTGAGTTTGCAAATTCGGATTGTTTGCAAATTTCAATGTCCAGATTTGAGGATTGTAATAGATTTGTCCATTTTCAATAACCAAATAGATAAACAAGCATGCAAAATAGTAAGCACATGATTTCAAGGATGTTTGAAAACAATGAAAAAGGGCAAAAGCAACCTTGCGCATGAACAATCAAGTGACTTATTCGTTCTAATCCTCAGAAGCACTATTTGTGTATGTTCCAAAAATGTTTTGCAATAACACACATATACCCTATAAAATGAAAATTTGGCCTCGCTAGGGTTTTTGGTAATGGTTTGACTCTACAACTTTTATGATCCAAAGGGGTGAACTCCAATCCCGACGCACCAGGGTTTTGACACAGTCCGAGAACTTAATCTTCAGGAGCTACTAGGGAGATCTAACAACCCAACAATGAACCATACCCATGGAGATTTCTTCCACAAGGACATTTATATAGCGGCTATCACTACCACGGCGAAAATGGCTATTACCGCTTGAGGTTCCGTCAATGCAGTTTGCCCTGTGAAGGGATTATCCGCTATGGTTAACCCTCTCTAAAGGTGACTCACAATAGTATACCACAAGGGGACTTGGCTCCAGATCCAAGTTTTTGATGCCTCTTCACTTTTAACCCAAACAAAGCAAGCAGATTAATCCGACACGCTAAGACAAAGTTTTGCTTCACCAAGGTCTATGATGTCAACTCCACGTGATCTATCAACCTCTCTGGGGAGAGAATGTATCGATCAATAAGAGAAGATGCACTAACCAATTTTGATTCACCAAAGCTCGTGATGTTAACCCCACGTGATCTATCAACCTCTCCTGGGAGAGAATGTATCGATCAATAGGAGAAGACACACTAACCAAGTTGAATGTGAAACACACTAAGTATCCTCCCTACCTACAAGGATTCTTTCATCAAGAAGGATTTCGCTGGGAATCCAATCTCTCAAGAATCATGAATAGTGTTCATAGGGCCTAATTACTATGTGAGCACAGATGTATGTTTCCAAAAACAAATCTACCAAAAGTACCCAAAAAGAAGAAAGAGGAACACTTAACGCTTAAAGAAAATATGAAATGAGTCCACAAGGTGGAACACTTAACACCTCACACAAGCTGAAAACAAGTCCCCAACTTAGAAAACAAGTGAGTTCCTAAAAGCACAAATGGGTTGCCAAGTGGAATAATTAATGTTTCTCTCCTGTAGACCCCTCCCCTTTATGGCCCTGAGATTGCAACCACGGGGTGAAATGAGGGGTTGGCGGATTAGCAAGTCCAATAACCCAAGATAGAAATCAAGATCAATCAAAAGTATCTAAGACTACTTAATGAATCCTTAAGGGGTCACAACCTAGTATCAATTATGCAAGTGTGTAGAAATAGACAAAAGCATGAAAAGATACACACAAGCCAGACACATAAGAGATTTATTTTAAGTCCAAATAAAAATGTTATTAGATGAAGGAGAATACCTGGGATCCTCACAACGTGCTTAGTAGATTTTACCTAATTTTTAGCAAATTTTTGTTGAGCTTTTCCATGCAAGCAAGTGACGAACTCTCCAACAAGCAAACAAGCAAACAAGATATGCAAAATATATTCAACTTATGAAAACCATAGGGTTAGCTCTAAAAATCAATTATTATCAGCAATAATAACCAGCAATTAACCCAAATGACAACTCATATCATTTATTGAACCATGTAAAAAAAATAAGTGCATGCCCATCACAAAACTTTATTTTTTTTGCTGCATTTGACCTAGTCAACAAGATCTAATTTTTTTTTATGATTTTGGCCACAAAAATAGAAATTCAAAATAGAGACCCCTACTAAAAAATAGAGAGCTTTCCAAAAATGTAAAAATTTTAGAAAAATCTCTTCATTTGTGCCCTAGAGACTCATTTTATCAAAACAAACCATTTTTTGTAAATTGACTATTTGAGCTATTATATTGCATCCAAATTTAAAATACAAAGAATGGACCCCCTGTAGAATTTAAAGAGATTTCCAAAAATATAAAAATTTCTAAAAAATATGCTGATTTGCGTCAGATATTAATTTTTTCCATAATTTCAAGAAAATATTATTAAAAATTCAAAACATCTTAGAAAATTCTAAATGTTTTACTATAACTTATTTGATATATTTTTAACCTAAAAAAAAACTTTTAGTCCAAAACTCCAAGCCGTTTGAGAGATAAAATTAAATCTTTCAAAATTTAGGGTTTTAGCTCCCCCAAAAAATCAAAACTAGTATGTAAAGGTGGGTTGCCCCACAGTGGGTGCCAGAAATGTGTGTGCAAAAATTGTACCTGATCTATAGACACAACACTTCAGTAAAACATTAGAGGTTAGCAAAAATTAAAATCGTGCAAAATTGAAATCTAATTTAACCAAGTGATTTACTGCCTTCTAATAGGTGCAAGATTGTTGTTCTCATATTGTTATTGAGATCAGTGACCTAGACGACACCTAAATGAAGGATTTGAATGCCAAACTGATATGAAATATGAATGCAATTAATCTTTTTTTTTTGGTATTTTCTATGCAATAATAATGAAAAACTGATATGAATCTATGCTAATATGAAAATTGATATGCAATGCTAATCTAGAAATGATATGATATGAGAATGAAAATTCTAACAATAATATGAAAGCTATGAATTTGAAATTGATCTCACAAAGCTTTGAATCCTCAAATTTATCTTTCAAGCTCCAATTATGCAAATTCTCCAAATCTGATATGCTATGATTCATGTAGAGTAAGTTTGCAATTTGCGAGATGAATTATGAAGAGCTGAGCCTTGGTTTTATAGAAATCCAAGGCTTTGGAGGTGCATGAGAAAAAGCCATAAATCACTCAGATTAACTCAGCTTGATTTTTGAGTTATCTGATAATAAAAGATAGTTTAATTCACAAAAACATGCAAAAGCTAAGTTTTAACTCAAAATAGAGTTTAGCTTTAATTGATAATTGATAGTTGTCTGCTTTTATGATTGTGCATATTTTATTTATGAATTAATGTAATAAATAAAGTGATTTATGCTCAACTTAACTGATTTTTGAAAATAAAACAATTGATTTATGGGTTAATCACTTATCTTATCAAACTTTTATTAAAAACTATATTATTAAATAATGACAACCTGCTTTAATTAATTAAATAAGAATTTAATCAATTATTCATAGGATATTAGATTTATTGTCAAAATTAAATAATACAATTAATAATAGATAGAATTAAATTTAATTACACAATTAAGTGGCAAGATATTAAATCTAATTAATTAAATATGAAAATATTCAATTAATCAAACTTTAGGATAAATGGGATTTATCACCAAATAATCATTAAATTAAAGATAATTATGATGATTAGGAATATTGCTAAGAATATTCCCCGATGCAGAATTTAAGATAATCAATTATGATTTGATGATGTTTAGATGTGCCTTAGGTTAGGACTTTGATGTCGATTTCGTTCGAATTGTTGATATAGAAGGTTAATGAACATATAGCCCATTTTTGGGGTATTACAATATCCACCTATTTCTTTTTAAAATGGAGATACTATAGTGAAGAATTAATCCTAGTTGACTATTATGAAATGGGATTGTTAGCAAAAGAAATATTGCAAGAGATCAGGATCCACTCCCATGAAGGGTCCCAATGTGAAGTAAATCATATGAGTAACCATTATGATACAGATACTGAAGAATTATACCAAAGACCTTGGGATATGAATATATTTTCTGCATAACCACAAAATAGTTTTACATTGTGTTGTGGGAACGTAAGTCTTAGGAAAATTTCAGCCCTTCCCTTATTTGGATATGAACTCACCAACGTTAGTTATTAGCTCTTTTATCACTTCACTTTGCATCCAAAATTTTGAATGCAAAATCATCTTTAGTCTATACAATCCCATGTACCAGGACGAGCTCTATATATTTTTTTATTAAATTTCAGATGAGAAAATTTTATTACATCTTATGGATTTGTCTCATTTATTTTAGAGTGGTATATTGACTCAAATATGATTTCAATAATTTATATTGTCAATAAAAAATGAGTCAAAAAATAATTTTATATTAAAATGTTAGAAACCATTTTTCCTAATAGGGGACGATATTTCATTTATACATCTATTATAATATATAAGGAGATTGAAAGAAATTTCTAAAGAATAAACAAACCGAGAAAAGGAAACAAATAGATTTTACAAATGTTACATCATTTACAAGATGATCTTTGATTGGAATTGAATTAATCTAGATGATAGATAGCACAAATAATAGGTTAAGAGTTTTGGTGTGGATAAAGTGAATGATAATCAATTATCTTAAAGTTAGTTTCTATATATTGCTTCTAAAAATGTAGATCATAAAGTGAAAAAATTAATCCTACTTGACTATTATGAATGATAAGATGATTAGTGTTACATGTGTAAGAAATGAGATGGAGAAGGTCATGCTAGAGAGATATTGAATTTGAATATTTAAATAAATAAATTAAAGAGGACACTAGATTGTATATAGTTCTTGCGAGAACATTATTGAAAACAAGGTGTAGCTTAACTAGTAGAAAGGAAGGTTGATGGAGTCTAAATCATTAGATGTCACTTTAGATTAGTCACACAAGATACATTCAACTAAATATTCAAGTAAAAAATTTAAAATCACATTAAATGATATTACAAGATTATGGATTCTTATCTTTGAGAACATGGATGAATAGTTTTTGTTTTATATTATATAAAATACTTGATTTATCAGTTACATGAATGCATTAGAAAATAAAATATTTTCCCATGTGGGTGGTCGCACAATAGTGTGTCCCACTTTTTAGACATGCTGATTTTTGCTGAAATAACATATTTTTAATAAAATATGATGATTTAAGCCTTGAGAGGTTCCATTTGAAGGAATTAATTACAAATGGTTAGCTCAAAGCCTCTTTGATTAAAAAAAAATTGATATAACATCTATACTCCTCATTCATACCTACAATGGAGTCTCCTCACCTATTAAAATGCTGACAAAATATCACTTCAAATTTATATTTTGGTAAATCAAATGAATCCATTTGAAAAACATATCTATATAATATGATGCTATTCAGGACAAACTTTCTAATGAATATAATTTTAATACATATTGGGTTCATTATCACTTTTAATTATTACTTTAACTAAACATAGGTTGTTTTGTCATTCAACAACCTATCTCTTCAAGACTTCAGGACAAATAGTAAATTACAAAAAAAAAATTATGAAAAAATTGTAGGAAAAGAGTATTTATTTTACCTTTCTATAAAAAAAAGAAAAAATGAATTTCGATATACACAAATCAAGTTAGAGCGATCCAAGTGACCTTATGTCTAAATTACAGTTACTGTCACTTTAGAACTTAATAAACTACATGAAATATTGACCCAAAATGAATGAAACCAATTGCATCCTTTAGATATTGAAGTTAGAAATATAATATCGAAAGAATTACATCGTTATCATTTTTTTTTTTAAAGTTATGTTGATCCAAGTGACAGTAATTCCTTAAAAACACAGTTTTTCACACAAACCACTTTTCGAAGGAGAATGAAAATTGAATTTAAGTGATTTTTTATTTTATTTTTTAAATAAAAAATATTTAGAAACTAGAAATAAAATTCTAGAATACTCTAGTTTACATCATCTTCAAATTTCTAATAGTTTTGCGGCAACAGGTGTTTGAAGGTGAAGGTTTTTCTCATAATGTTGATCTCTATGTCAAAGTTGGCCAAAAATTGGGACACACTATTGTGGGACCACCCATGTATAGATATCAATCTGCTTGGATTTGGATTTGAACTTGTCAAGATTATCTAAAGAAAAAATCTATCTATAACTCATGAGTTTAACCTTACAAAATATAGAACCCTAAAAATTATAATGTTGAAATCTATGATATTTAAAAGCTTGCAGGGATGAAGATATTAAAAATTGACTTGATAGAAGAGTTTCTAGATCACTAGGTTGAATATGTTTTAGGTCAAGCTAGAATATTGGAATCACTTTACAAATCTAATAAAATACTTGAAGAGATAATTAAAAAATTATAAATGGAACATGCATATTTAGATGAAAATTAATTCATTTATCTATCAAAAAATATCTTGAAATAATGATTTATCCTATAATTATAAATGAATCAATAGCATATTGAATGTCTCTAAATTTAATTATATATAGAAATAAAATTATACAACCATGCATAAATTTGACTCACAATAACTAGTAAAATGTATCATGCTCATAATTTTAAGTTGTGAATACAGACACAAATTATATTTTTTTAAATCATGACTAGAAACTTGCCAAAGCATCCACATATATCTTGATCTTGATGAAAGATGACCTACTCTGAAAAGTTATGGACATCAAATTAATGATGTCATGGAAAGAAAACTACCTGTAAGGTGAGGAAGAGAATGCCAATGACATTTAGAAAACTCTATATCAGTCTCTCTATGATGGAGTAAATCCTAATGGGTTTTAGCATTTTGATACAAATTCTTCATAGGGACACTAGAAACCATCATTTGTCCTTGCGTCCCTATATGAAGAATCCAAGTGCAAGTCTCCATAATGAAACTAGAACACAAAGAATAATTTAAACATAAGTGTATAAGGAATACTATTTAAGGACAATAAACTAAAAATATGAAGGGTAAACTAATTATAACGATGTGATTTTTAACTAGCACTTGCACCGGAATGGGTGCACTAATCACATTGATAGAATTTTTTTCATTTTATATGTTAAAAAGTTAATGATTGTTTGTCAATAACTAAAAATAATTTGCGTTTCATAATCTTTTTGATATGCAGTATATTGTTTAATTTATCTAAATAATTAAACAAGTATTTTACAAATCAAAAAAACATTTTGCAAAAAAATTAGAAATGACAATGATTTTTAAATTTCCCTCGTTTTACATTGGTGACTTATGTAATCAAATTAATTATTTCTATTAAAATTTATTCAATTTAAGTTAGATTTTATAAATGAATTGATTAGTTTTTAAAATTCATATCTTATTTTCTATTTATCTATATAACAATGTATCAAACTATTATATGCATGTGCCCTTAGGCGTCAAACCTCTGGAAGCCTTCTGGAATAAACTAATAGACAGATTCAATAGGAAGCTTGCTGGTTGGAAAGGGGTCTCCCTCAGTCAGGCAGGAGAGATTTAGCTATTCAAATCTACTTTACAAAAACTCCCAACCTACACTCTCAGCCTCTTCTCCATTCCTGCTAAAGTTGCGGAGGTTATGAAAAGAATACAGAGAAGATTCCTTTGATCTGGCATAGAGGAACAAAAGTGTATCCCTCTTATTGCCTGGGAGAAAGTTTGTCACCCTAAAAAAGTTGGTAGGCTTGGAATAAGGAATTTAAGATTGTTAAACAAAGCTCTAAGCCAAACAGATATGGAGAATCTTCAACAACAAAGGTGAGTGGCAGGACACCATTGAAGAAAAATACCTAATGCACAACTCAATAAATTGCTTTTTTGAAGTGACAAATTCCCCAAAAGGATCAGTAGGATGGAATGGTCTCCTCAGTGCTAAGGAGTTGGATAAATCTAAAGCCAAATGGAAGATTGGGAATGGACAATTTGTCAACTTCTAGAATGACAAATGGCTCCAGTGGGCTGTTTGATAGATTTTGAGACCTTCTATGCCTGTAGACACGTCTGCACCCAAATTTACGGGGCCCAAGTTAGCAACTACATAAGGGATGGTGATTGGGTGGATCTCCCCCAGATCTCTCAGGATCTGATTCCTCTGATGAAATCCCTCAATGCGGTCTCTCTCTCTTCTTCTCAGGACGATATCATTTGGGAAGATTCTCCAGACATTATCTATACTATGGTGTCCACCTATTCCCTGCAGATAGCTCAAATCCAAGAAGCTAATCTGTTGTGGGCTAAAGCCTGGATTCTAGGCCTTACGCCCAAAATCAATGTTTTCTTCTGGCTCCTGCTCCAGAACCATATCCTCACAATCGACAATCTCATCAAGTGTGGATTCCAAATCTCCAACAGGTGTGTTCTCTGTAGATGTCAAGAAGAAATGGTGGATCAATTATTTATTCACTGCTCTTTTGTAATTAACATATGGAAATGTCTTTTCTCAGCCCTAGACTTATCTTGGTGTTTTTGTGAGACCTACCAACCAGTCATACTATTACCATTATGTTTTCCATGCTTTCAGTACTTAATTCACAGACATACTAGACTTCTTGGACACCTATGTAATTGAGGATTTGTTGAATCCTATTTTATATGTTCGGTACCTGGTTATGTAATTAGGGTACACTCGAGATACTACATGTTATGTTTCAGTTTCAGTTATGATTATGTTGCATGTGATGTTATATGATGTTTTAAAACTATTGCGATGAAAAGTTGGTTTAGGAAACCGAAGTTATGCTTAGTTGATTGATTTACAGACGTAGTTTTAAACCATGCAGTATTGATGTAATATGTTTATATCATGTTTATTGGACCTACTGATGTGTGCAATGAGTGTGCAAGATAAGTTGAGCATGGATCTAAATGCGGGGATCCAGTATTGGAACTTATGTTTTATACCGTGCAATTTCAAGCTCCTCTTTGTAAAAGAAACATGGACCTCGTTGTATAGTCTTTTATTCGTATATGTGGTTTGCATGAGTGTATCTAATTTAGAAAATGTCTATGTGTATTAGCCATGTCTTTTGTTTAATTAAATGTGCAAAATTTGGCAAATTGTGGCTTAGGTGTTGGCATAGTTAAGTATTTTATTATTGTGTGGGTCAAGGGCTTGACTAGGGTGTACCTTAGGGTCTGATCAACTAACCTTGGGTTGGGAAGTTTCTAGAAGTCAACCAAGACCATAAATCCGTGCATAAACTTTGGGTGGAGTTTAGGAGGGTCATTTGGGCTCCCATAGGTTAACTGGGGTCATTTTTAGCTACCCAGATTGATACCTTAGGGGTTAGGGGTCATTTTCAACCCATTAAGAGCCTTAAAACTCATTAATGACCCCTCTAAAGTCAAGGTTTTCATTTTGCACGAGATTGAAGAGTTGAGAGGTTTTGGATAACCTCTCTCTTCTTCCCAAACTTGCATTCAACTCCATTTATGGTAAAGGAAGGCAAGTGGGAAGAAGAGGATGGAGGTTTCTTCCCCTCTTCTGATTGGCTCCTAGATTTTAGGAGGTTTGCCTTTTAGGGAAGGTTTTAGGATGAGTTGAGTGTTCACTCACTCTCTATTCTTAGAGATAGTTTCAGAATTGAGAAAGCCTTTGGAGAAAAGAACTTGGAAGGAAAGCTCTTCTCAAAATCTCAATCCACCTTAGCTTTGGAGTAAGGTTAGTCTTCTTCAAAGTAGGTTTCTTTATTTCTTGTTGTTCTTGAGCTTGAAACTCCATTAATGGAGTCCTATGTAAATTTCTAGTTATTTTCAAGTTGTTTTTTTTGAGTTTTAGTTTGTTGTGTTTAATTTGTGTATAAATTTGGGATGAGATTCTTCAAGGCTTACTCACCCTAGGGAGAGTGGAGTAACCTTGAAGGGGGTAGAAGGTAGTAGACCCAGGTTGTGCAGAGTCTCCCATGCGTGGAGTGATAAACATGGGGTTCTACGATACCCATGATGCCAAGTATGGCCTCCGGGCATTTGGGGGGCCATAAAGAGTCTAAACCGTATCTTCTTGAAGATGGTCATCCCAAGTCCATGTGTGCCTCGGAAAATCTATATTGTACTATGGCTTCTCCACCTAGTAGTCCACCTCTACCCTATTTTTTAGAAAGGCATCTAAGAGACCTTCCTAATGTTATACCCTGTTGGGAAGTATGTTGAGTGTTTGCATGTTTTGGTTGTTTCTTTCATGCATGTGTACCTATTTGTTTTCCGTTCTTTATTGGATCCCCTAGCTCGGGGGTGGCCATGAAAAGGCCTAGGTTCGGAGGTGAGCCTCCATGGTCAACCTTGCTTATACAGATACCCAATGACGTAGGACTTGCAGGATTAGTGGACTTAGAGAAACTCTAAATTTGAAATCTTGTTAAAATTTTCCATTTCATGTGTAAGTTTAAAATGGAATCAAGGATTCCTTGTAAATTTAAATGTTGGAATTTTGTAATATTTCATGGAATTGGTTTATGAAAACTTCATAGTTATGTTATATGAGTGATTTTGGCACATGTGTAATTAAATAGATAGATAAGTAAATAAATTCCATTTTTATATATGTGCAAGAGTTATTTGAACTTAGAAATTTTTGTTAGCAAAATTATACATTATTGTGAAAATAAAATTTGAGGTTTATTTTGGCAAGAATTTAGTCAAGTATCGTAATTATTTTATCCCAAATTAATTGTTATGTGTTGCACAAGTAAATAGCATGCTATATGGATAATGGTTCGGATCGTTGATATAGAATAATTTAAATAAACTTTATTGTAAAGTATATGAGGAATTTATTTTAAATTATATTTTTATACTTAGTATAATTTTGAAATTTTGTAAAAAATAAAATGATCAAACTTAATATTTTCTTTGCTCATATTGTTATGTTCGAATTATAGATTCCAAATAAGTTTACAAAATAAGAAAATGATGGGGCTATATACCCGCTGTTTTAAGTTTCAGGCTTTTGGCCTTATACCAGTAAATTAAATTATTAATTTAAAAGTACTTTACATTAATTTAATATTCATATGTTATATTTAAAAGTTATATGCTTTGTAAAAATTTGTTTCTTTTTTTAATAAAAAAAAAAGGGAGTTAAACATTTTTTTTAAGTGCCTTTGGCACTGGTTTCCGCGGAGCGGTTTGGATGTGGCTAGAACCGCCACCGCCCCGACCTCCCTCTCTTCTATAAGAGTAGTGGTGTTGCTTGGGCGGCGTTGTCACCCGCCCCCATCACTGTTGTTGCAGTGGCGGGCGGAGCGGCGCTCACGCCAAAGCCACCACTGCCCGACCGCCTGTCGTCCGCCGTCCGCTATCCGATGTGCCTCTTGCACGTGCCGCATCTGCTGCCGTTCCCCACTCCCGCCGCTCCTTCCTCCACCGCCGATGCTGCTTCCCCATCTCCGCCCCTCCTCTGTTCCGCCGCTCGAGCTCCGCCCTCCTCCACTCGTGCTCGGCTCTGCGCGTAGGGTTTGGAGGCATGAGGCAGGTTTTAGCATTTTCGTTTATGTTATTTTTATGATGTTTAGAAAATATAAAGTAGTTTGCTTTATGTTTAAAATTCTTTTAATATAAGCTTATTAAATAGGTTTGTATTATTAGATTTTAGTTGTATTAAAAGTTTAAATATTGTTTATTTAAGATTATCTAATTTATATTTATAGATTAATTTATTTTAGTTCAAAATGATTTTTATGATAAGAGTTCTTTAGATATTTTTATTAAGTTTATTTAATAAAATTAACGAATTCATTGTATTAGATCATTGTTACTCTTATATAGCTTGTAATTAATTTATAATGGATTTTTGATCTAAATTTAAGTGTAATTTGGATTGTTTATATCATCTAAAAAATATATATGAAGTTATTTTAGTGGTATAGTTATTATTTTGACAATTGGGTTATTATTTATTATTATAAATTATAAACTTGTTAGCTTAATTCAATGTTAGGCTTTTTAATTTTAAATCAAGGAATATTGATAATTAATATATAAATAAGATTTAGAATTTTATTTATCTATTTAAATTATTCATTTTAAACTAATAACCTAGATAATGTTTTGTTTGATAAGAAGGTCATGACAACCTCTTATATTCATGATAAATATCTCATAAGGGTATTATTGCTACTTTTGACCAGCATTGTGCGTAGTTGACTTTTGGTCAACGATGGTCAAACTACCTTTGTTTGCCTCAATTTTTGAACCAGGTGTTTCTTTCACCCCCTAGAACTTAGGTTTTCAGTTTCGCACCATTTAGTGATGGTTGACTTTTTGGTCAACCCTAGTTGACTTTTTGGTCAACTATCTCAATTTGCATGCATGCGCTTTCTTTAGTTCTTGGCAGGCCCTAGAAACTTTCTTCCACGTAATTCAGAGCATAGTTGACTTTTAGTCAACATTGGTTGACTTTTAGTCAACTATCTTGATTTGTGTGCCGGTCAAAGCTAGTAGCTTAAGGGCAACCTTATAGCTTATTTTAGTGTTGTTAGATGAAGTTTGACTTTTGGTCAAATTTGGTCAACCCTTTTTGATTGACCGTTGGACTATCGTCAAACTCTTCCTTATTATCAGTTGCCTATTTATCTTTGCACCATTTTGCGTGCACATAGGGTCTTGTGCTAGATAGTGTCCTCTTCTTAGTTGCGTTAGTATGTTGACTTGTAGTGTTTAGTAGGTTTTAGAAAAAATAAATTTGTAGTTGTGTTTTGCTCAACTTTTGGGCATGACATTTTGGTATCAGAGCATGGTTTAGTTAACCTTGGGAACCTAAACCGCTTCATAGTTGCTAAACTTTTGCCTTGTGTGTGTAGGATGCCTCCACTCACCCGATTAGCTCATAGACGTGGATGAGGACGTGGACGAGGACATGGACGTGGACGTAGGCATGTCTCTTTATCTCGGGAAAAGTGACGTCCAAAAGGTCCATCATGAAATTCAAATAGGACATCAGCTATCTTTTCTGAATCTATGCATCTCAAAAGGACACCATTGTGATCCTTTCTAAAAATAACCTCATCTATCAGCACAAAAGGAACAAATTGCAATCTATAATATCTTTTTTTTGCTGAATCCAAACCTACAGGACATTGTCCTATCTTCAAATAATTGATCATATTAGGCAACCAGCTTGTTGCCTTGGCTTGTTCTTCTGTAGAATGCACCACCAAAGATGCATCCATTTTCTCTGATTTCTTTGAACTTTCATCCTCTGCCAAATGTTCACAAAGACCTCTTCCTCTTACCAACTTGGTGGTCTAAATATCAATATCATATTCCATCACCTTGGTGATCCAACCAACTCTTTTCTCATTTAGGTCTTTGGAAAGCAAAAACTCTTTGACACTTGGATGAGTAACCTTCAAGTGTACCTTGCTATGGGTCAATAGATATCTGAACTTTTTAAGGCTCTTCACCACAACAAGTACATGTTTTTCTACAAAAGAGTATTCCTATTCATACTCCTCTAGACCTTTGCTAAAGAAAGCAATAGGCTGCTCAAATCCATCTGAATTTTTTTGAGTCAACATTGCAGATATAGCATCATGAGCTCCATAAGCATAAAGGATAAAATCCTTACTGAAGTTTGGGTTTAGGAGAGCAGGGGCTTCTGTTAAGGCCTCTTTGATAGCTTGGAAATTGACTCTCCCTTCTTTGGTCCAACTGAAAGTTGAACTCTTTTTCAACATGGTTGTCAAAGGCTTTAGTAAATCTGCAATGTTAGGCAAGAACCTCCTAACAAAGTTAATCTTTCCTATGAAAGATTGGAGACTTTTCTTGTGATGTGGTAGGGGTAGCTCTAGGATAGCTGCAATTCTCTCAAGATCTACCGTAATTCCTTCTTTGGATACTACATATGCCAACAATTTTCCTTCATGAACTGCAAACACACATTTCTTGGGATTAAGAGATATCTCAAATTCTCTACACCTTTCAAAAATCTTCCTCAAATGCTTGATGTGATCTACTGCATGCTTTGAATAGATAGTTACGTCATCTAAGTAGACCAATACAAATTTGTACATGAGGCTTTGAAAGGCCATATCCATTGCCTTTTAAAATGTAGCACCTGCATTTGACAAACCAAAGGGCATCTTTTGATAAGCCATGGTTTCCCACTTGGTTGTAAATGTAGTCTTGTATTGATCCTCTTCATTCACTAAGATTTGATTGTATCCTAAATAGCCATCCAATAATGAAAATCTCTCAGATCCAGAGACACATTGTAAGATTTGTTCCATAGAGGGTAGTGGATGGTGGTCTTTTAGAGAGGCCCTGTTAAGATCCATGAAGTCAACACATAACCTCAGCTCCCCATTCTTCTTCCTGACAGGAACAAGGTTGGAAACCCAACTAGTATGCTTGATGGGGTAGATGATACCACTCTCTATTAGTTTGAGTACTTCTTTATGCATAAGTGGCTCAAGTTTGGGATTAACAGGCCTTTGTTTTTGCCTCACTAGTTTGGCATTAGGTTCTAATTCAATGGTGTGCTGAGCAAGGGAAGTATCAAAACCTTTGAGGTCCTCATATTGCCATGCAAAAACATCACTGAATTCTTTGAAAAGTTGTGTGTAATCCTACTTTTCCAAATCAGTGTTCACTTTTCCAAATTGTAGGCTCTTACCTGGCTCCAACTCTAATTCAATACAATGTTCTTGTTGAACTACCAGGCCAGCTTTGCTTCTCTTAACTTCATCATCCTTGTTGAAGACATTCTCTAAGGTGACAAGACCTCTAGGCATCTTATTGGACTTTAGTTGTATCACTTGATCACCATAATTTTGTGACAGCCTATCTTGATTATGCTCTGAAAAGACATCTTCTTCAAACAAGAACTGTAGAATTTGTTCATCATTGTCAAACACTTTTCAATTGACATCATTATCAGGGATAGAGGGTCTAACAACCACTTTGATATGATGTTGATCCATTTCTTTTGAAATGCTATTTGGAATGTCATACCGAGATCCAACAGCAGCTAACCTATCTACATTTTGATTTAGCTTCCTAGGGATAGCCACAATATTGAAAGCACAAAAATCTTTAATTACATCCCAAACTCTATGTTTGTATGCCTTGAAAGTGTCATTTTTGGTTGCACTTATCCCTCTCACTTGGCTAACAACTAACTCACTATCACCATAAACTTTTAAGGCCTTAAGCCCTCTTTTTCTAGCCCATTCTAGTCCATTGACTAGGCTTTCATACTCTGCAGTATTGCTAGTGCAGGAGAAACTGAATCTAAAGGCAGTATAATACCTTTCTCCTTTTGGGGACACTAGCATAGCACCACCACCAAAACCATGCCTACTCCTAGCTCCATCGAAAAATAGCTCCCAAACCTGAATGCTCTAACCCTCTGAATCACTGTCTTCTTTGAGAAGGCTTGGCTCTATGACATCATTTTCTTGTATCAAATAACTTCCCAAACCAAAATCCCAAATAAAATTTTCTTGGACCTCTGAAGCTCTTTCATCTAGAAGAATATCAGGGATACTCTCTATCTTTGTGCTTGCTTCACTAATAGTTTGGAAGTCATTGTCATCAAATATGGGGTAGTTTACATTGATGGTATTGGACTAATATGGTTCTATATGGTGTGCTGCTAATGGTTCTGACTTAATGGTGACCTTGGTCCCATACCTTATATGAAATAGCATGTGAGACCAGTCAGAAGATAGATAGCCTCCTATCTTGGCTGTAAACTCCCTTGAAAGACATACAACAAATAATGCAGGGAGATCTATGATATATATATCAAGGAGGATGGAAAAATTGGGGCTAGCATGTAGGATTAGACTGGTATCCTTGGCCACACCTATAGTATTGACTAAGGATCCATCAAGTTGTGTGACCTTCTTTTGGAAGGGTTCATATTTTAGTCCTAATTGGTCAGCTACCTTCTTGGGCATTACAGTGCTAGTAGCTCCACTATCTACCATACAATTATGTACTAAAGATTTTCCAATAATTAGAGATACATAAAAGGGAAGTGGCTTTGAGTTCCTACCTTGTGTGGCATTGCTTTTGGAGTTGCTACTTGGAGCCTCCTTTTCTTGATCAGTGTTAAACAACACTGGCTTTGCAGCTTCTTTTGTAGGTTGAGGAGTTGTCACTTTTATCATGGCCTTCTTCAAAATTTCAGGTTGTCCTGGAAGAGCCAAAGAGTCCCACATGGACATGGTGACATTCACCTTCTTCATGTTATCTACAATATTAAATGGTGTCACAGTGTGTACTCTCTATTGTGCCTTCACTATGATGGGCTCCACCTCTTTGGAATGTTGGCCTTCTTTGCTTAGTATGACAGGGACCTCCTTAGGTGTGATGGGAGTAGCTTGTTGCGGTGGCACTGTAGATGTTATGGCTTTGGCATTGGAATCTTCTCTCTATATATCTTGAGCTCTTCTCTTTGCTCTTGTATAGGCAACAAAGGCAACTTCATCATTGACTCCATTGAAGTCTGGTTGCTCCCAATTGAAAAGAGCAGACTCTTTCTCTGATGGTTCTTGTTGAGGCACTGACCCACTAGATGAAACCTCTGATTGAGCTTGTGAGGCATTTTGAACCATTAGAGCTTGGTTCATCCATCCATTTGAACATGTAGCCTAATTGTGAGGCTGGTTACAAGGAAAGCACCATTCATTATCCATAGCCATATTATTTTGACTAGGAACCATATCCCTCACTGGGTTTGCAGAATTTAGAGGTGCAGGGTTATATGGTTGGAATGGTCTTTGGTTAAAACTTTGTCTTTGTCCTTGATACCCTCCTTGGTATGGTGGCCTATTTTGTTGATGAGGCTGTCCTTGGTTTTGATATTGTTGATTGGGACCTTGGCCTTGTGTCTGAAATGGTGGTCTGATCCCTTGACCCTATTTCTTCAAATTTGTAACCTCTTTAGTCAAGGTCTGCAACAAATTTGTCATTTCTTGTTGACTACTTTGTTGGCTATTCTTTATCTCTTGCAGCTCTTGAGAGAAACTAGCTGTTAGCTCTTGACCACTAGTACTGGCCCGAGGTGCTAATATGGTGGGAATAGGGGTAAATGGGGGTACTTGTGCAAGTGCAATGGGTTGAAGGCTAGGAAAGATGGGCATTGGAGGTCTTCTAGCAATCATACCTACTTGGATCAAACAATTCTCAGCCCTGACAACTATGTCAAAAGCTTGGGGTAAGGAAGTGCCACCCATAGACTGGATCATGACAGAAATTTGACCATTTAGACTTTGCAGGTAATATAGGAAAGCATGGTCAGCTGATGGTCTTACTAAAATTGGAATTCTATTCCATGTTTTGAGGAATCTACTATTGTAATATGTCATTTTCTCTTGAGGGTCTCTCTTAATAGTTGTTAACTACTCAACTAGAGACAAGTTATCTAATTTATCCTCAAAATGCTTACTTAATGCATCCCCTAACTCATCCCATGAAGTAATGGAACCAACAGTTAAAGTTCTAAACCATTCAAGAGCCTTACCTTTTAGAGAGGCTACTAATAATTTTGTGGCCACCTCCTCTTGAGTTCTGTTGTGTATGCTGCAGATGGTGGTCACATCTCTTATGTGTTCAAAAGCAGTTGTCTGCCCTTCCCCTATGAAATCAAGTATACTCTTAATTGCCACCAAGGGCACATCATGATGTTGAGCGAAGGCTAATGGACTCCCTTGGTTGAATGGTGCAAAAGCAAACTACCTAGCCATTGTAGGAATTGGAATCTGAAGGTTGACAACTATATGAGTTGTATTTGCTGCTAGATTTGAATCCTCTTCTAGATCTCTAGTTAGAGATCTGCCTCTTCTTCTAGAATGAAAGGACAAAGGTCTCCTTTCTGAGGTATCAGGAGGTGTTGATTGAACTCTCCTTGCAGGGGGTGTCCTTTGAGTTGACCTACCTTTATGACTTCTCTTTGAGGGCAACTCTGAAAATTTGGGCTTTAAGCTTCTAGTCTCAATCTTTCTCATAAACCTTGAACAAGGTTGGCCTGGATCTTTGAAATCAGTGGAGCCGCCAGATATACTTGATGAAACAACTTCTAAAAGCCTGTATCATCCAACCTGTATATCAGAGATAACATAATATTAACATGAATCTGATTCTTATACTATCCCACTGGGCATGCCAGAAGTGTTATACACTAAGTTTGCACCCTTGTTTCAAGCTCTCGTAGTCTTGATAACCTAGTATAACATGGGAATCATCTCCAGGTTGTGGGACCTATTCTAACTGAGATGATACCTCTAGGTTCTAGGCTAGTTCCTCTTGGATAATCACCTTAATTTTCTTCTAGACATGAAAAGTAAATATTTCAAGGGAAAGGGATAGAAGGAATGCTTGGAAAGGGAAATGACTGAAAGAAAACTACCTACTAGGTGATACACCAAAATCAGGGTTTGGATCTCAGTATAGAGGAATGAAATCAATGAAAAGGCGTAAGTCTAATAGGTCACAACTTACTGAATAGGCTTGCATAAGTGTTTCATAGGAGGGCTTGAAAGTAAGACACAACTTATGACCTGCAAGCAGACATTCACTTCTGCAACTCGGTGTAGGATTGAGACAAGATTGTTAGGGGTTTGAAGTATACCCACAAAAATATATAGATCAGATCAAATGCAATAACACACACAATTACAGAAAGTAAGTGGGATCAGGAACCCTAAGATACCACTAAGAACATCATATACTTTAATCCAATAAGAGATAATTCAAACAAGGAAGCATAGGGACATGAGAGATTGTCACAAAATACCTCTGTAATATCTAAATTATCAATGAGAGATTACAGAATGTGGAAAACCAGAGGGTAGGAAGAAATGCCATGGATAGCTTTCCAAGAAAGAGACTTTCTTCTGTACAAAATGTGCACTCTAAGCACTAAGGCTCCAAAAATATAATATATACCTACTCAACTGCACACAGGCAAGAGTCAAAAAGACCTAACTAGGGTTACATAGTTTTACAATACAATAACCAAACCCTAAAGGTATTGATGACCTATCACCAAATTTTGAGAATATCAGCAATCAGATCAAATCTTCCTTTGCGCATCCATCCGGTACTGAGCTCACCTGCAGACACATCAACCTCGACCTACCAACCCATCTGCAACTCCACTAAGCCATGAAGGCTCCAAATCTAATTTGGGAGATATCTGTATTTTCAATAATAACACTAGCAAAAGGTGGCGCCAACCCATTTATCACCTCGACATGACATGGTACCCTACAACACTGGCCAACAATCATCTCCATCGACTTCACAACCAAAACTATCCTAAGAATTAAATTCCTGAGCTAATTGACGTCATGCATGGCTGTAAAGAGCACAAGAATAACAAAACCCTCGCAAATATATTCAAATTTGAACCATAACGGCTAGCGGAAAATTTTAAAATGTAACCGTCGATGAGAAACCCTTCCTGGCAAATGAACGACCATGATGCATTGAGAAAACAACTTAAAAGCCCCCTCTGACAAGTCAAATGCCACCGTTGAAGTCAGCGGCCAGGGAAAAGTGAGCAAATTGACAGGTCAACATATTTGGATCCACCTCGAACCCTTCTTCCTTTAAGTCATTCGGCGACCACGCGACCGAAGACCCCTTTTTTGTTCATGAAATCCATCTCTTTACCCTAGTCTAGTTAAGTGATCCAGCGAACAAGGCATTTCACTGAATTGCTAAGTCTTTCGTTGACCCTTGGTTAAATCAAGCGAACACGAGAAACCCCTTAGTCACTGATTCACAGAATCTTTAACTAACCCTAGGCCCAGGTTGCCACATTTCACCTTTCTATTTGTTCTGGCCGCTCCATCCACAACCACCTCGGCAACCTTTCTGACAACGGACCCACTGCAAACAGATTCCAATCTTACGGCGGGCGCATGATCTCATGATCGTCGAATATTCCTTCAAATCATACGTCTGTCGTAGATCTACATTAAACCATGACCCTACTAACACATCAGTCCACCTGGAAGTCCTCATCAGCATGCAGCAACCAATCACACTCAAGCACATCAACGAATGAGGACCCATTGACAAACCCCTAACAAAAAGCAAGATCAATAGTCATCTAAAAATCTCATACCTCTGACACAACCCTTGCGAAGATACGATAGCCATCGATCTTCTACCGACTGTCAAAACCTCTAACCACCTAAAGAACCTGGCCCCACTAACAAGAAATGACTCATTCACATGTGGACCAATCAGGAAATACCAACTGCGTACACCTGGCAGTGGACCCACTGAACCTTGAAGCACTGCATAGAAGGGAAGATCGATGGTTGTCATAAGATCGCAAGCCCCTGACTGACCCTATGAGATCTTACGACCACCATAGATCTTAGCCTCTTTGACACATCCGCAGACCTTCTGACATGCTCCCACTAACGTATCCTTGCTGTCGCCTGGGAGCCAATAGAGAATAAGCACGTCACCAGAAAATGACCCACCTCAAGAGCCCGTAGACAAAAAAGGATCAACGATTGTCGCATGATCACAAGTGTCAGAAAAACTCCTTGCGGACATGCGATAGCCGTTAGATCAACATCGACTGACAATCGCTGGGCCCGCAATGACATTCTTTACAAATCATCATCTCTCGACCAACCAGGAGCTTCCACATAGGATGATGTCACATCGAACCCAGTGACACACTACAGTGCTTCATTGAAAGGGAATCGATGGTCAGCACATGATCTGATGCTCTGACACAAACCCTTTAGATCATCAGACAACCATTAGATTTCATTAACCGAAACCCCACATAAAAAGACCGTTGGACCAAAACTGCCAACTGAAACGGTAACTGCTCGCCAAATCGCAAAGTGTTCAGGAGTTAACTGCCAGGAATCGAGGATTTGGCAATTGAAGGATTTAAAATGTGCACATGCGAAAAAGGAACTTAAGTGGCCAATAAAGTAACTGCAAAATAGAACAGAGCTCTAGGGTTTCAGACACAATGGCTAGTTTTATGAATTTTTTAAGGGTTTTGCACCTAGCCAGAGACTTGGAAACCACTGCAAACACCAAAGGGAAGCAGATAAAGCCATGAAATTTTTTAGAGTGCTTGGCAGGGTTAAAACAGGGACCTGGAGATAGATATTTGGAAAATTTGCATGCATATGAAGATTAGGGTAACAATTATTTAAATATAACTTAAACAATATAATACACATGATAGAGAAGAAAAGACAAGTTGTGAGCTCCCCTAGCTATGTTTTCTACTTACTATTAATATTTTCCAAACACAAAAGTAGATAGGAGAGAAGATATAAACCAATAGATACAAAAAGATGTTCTTCGGCTATTTTCTAGAATGTCTAAGGTTTGAAATGTTGTCAATGCAAGAATAGTTTATGCAACAATGCATATAAGTAACAAGGTGAATGAAAAGAGAAATACCCTGGCACTGACCACTTTGGGTCTCAAAATCCTATTGTAACACACTCCCCTAAGACGCTTCTATTTAACCTCCAGTAGGTTCACATGTCATAAATAACCACATAGGTATCAGAATAGTATACTGATCAAATTCCATTCCACAAAAGATATTAGGAACACACACTAGGCCTTAAACCAAAACATCTTAATCACTCTCTCAAAAAGTTTACATAAACATGAGCTTAGGTATCAAAAAGGCTGGGTAGAAATTATCAAAATAATATTTAACATCATAATGTATAGTAAATAACCACATAAGCATTCATAGAACAAGACAACCTACATCTAGTATACACACCCTAAAATTCCAATGTTAACACTCATACAAGCATAATCAAATAACGCACTAAATTCACTCAATAGACATAAATCACAAAACCATTCTGAGATGTATAAAATGATTCGAGAGTTTACTAAAGTCCAAACTGGCTATAATCTGTTCATATATAACATTTCGGGCATAAGTAGTTATTCGATAAATAAATGTTTAATAAAATCTACATATCCAACACTAATAGAAGCACTAATTACCATAATATAAATGGCATTCCTTCTTATATCAAGTTACCCAACATAGAATACTTCTTTAAACATATTAACTTATAATACTCATTGGAAAGGTTTCTTAATTAAAAATTAATAAAAAATTTCATATCCAATATCTATTATTTACTCATAACATTTAAAATATTAATTAATTAATAGTAAATAATTATTAATTATTATAAATAACTATTATAAATTAAGTTATATTTATTATTATAAATTATATATATATATATATATATATATATATATATATATATATATATATATATATATATATATATATATATATATATATAATTAATTAATTTTTATTTTAAAAATTAGAACCAATCATCATTTACGTGGAGGGGTATGTTCCCTCCCAATGCCACTTCCAAGAAAGAAGAGGCTACTATGCCACAACCATTGTTGCGGCAACACCCTAAACCCCTCTATTTTCAAAAAAAAATTGTGGTTTTTAGGACCCGAGTCCCCAACGGTTGTAGCTCCATCCAAAATATTTTTGAATTCATCTCTAATGCATTCCTTCCCTCCTATCATTTTGACATGATTTTACTTTTTGGTAGGGTTCGAGTCATCTAATCTTGCTTAATCTAATTAGCACTTTATAAAATTTAAAATTATCATTTGAATCAAGTAATACCACTCACTCTAGGTACCTACTTCTCCTAGTGATGCATATATTTATGTCAAACTAGGTTTCAATCATAATTTCACCCTCTATATTATTTCTTCATTTAAAGTAATCTAATTTGGTAAAGAGACAGGTGGTTGCTCTACTAGGCTTTTTGTAGAGAGTAATGAAGGAGATGGAGAAGTGGATGGGGAGTGAAAAGATGGACCCTTTTTCTACTGGGTGTCCTGGTTTCTTGAGCAGCTCGTTGGTTCTCTTCTTGGACTGATTTTTAGTTCTTCCTTTGAGTTTTGTTGTAGCAGAGGTAGACTGGGGAGACTTCTTTTCCATTGATAAAGTTGGCTAGGGTTATTTCTTATCCTCCTCGGTTCTCTTTAGTTTTTTCTTTTTTGGAGCTTCCCAGTTTTTTCTAGCTGCTATTATTGGTGCTCCCTTCCTTATTGCTAGCACAAAGGGAGGTTTCTATATTTCTACTATGGACATTGGAAGGCATCAATAGTGATGTGTTTATCATTTCCTCTTGGTCCCTCTTCTTTGGGCGATGTGTTGCAATGCCATCTCAGCAGAGGTTTTATTGTTAGAGGGTTGTGTTGTGTGTTGGTTGTCTATTTCCTATGGGGAAAGGGGTTCTCATGGCTTTGACAAATTCAACCTCCTCATTATGATCTGGGCATTAGATAGTTCGCCGCTGGACCTATAAATGAGAAAGGTAGGTGTGTTTATCTCTTCTTTGGGGGTTAATTCTGGTATTTTCAAGTCCTTTTGTGCCTATTGTGAGGTGGGCCTCTCTTGACTACAAACTCTTGGTGTAGTTTGACTCTTCATCTCATACTAAATTTAGTTGTGAGATGTGTTTTCATAGTGGCCATATCCCTTTGATTATGTTGGGGACATTTTTGGATTGGGGGATTTTGGTCCCTCCTCAGTAGTTTTCCTTGATCTTGGAAATGGGGTTTGAGTTCCTTTTCAGGGTTTTTTCTTTGATATCCTTTGGGCCTCTTATGCTGGTCAAATTATTCTCTTCTCTAGGGAGGCATGTCTCTATTTGGATCTTCTCAAAGAATGCCTTCAATTGTAGTTTTATTTTGGTGGTTCCTAGTGTCTCGATTAACCTTCTTCTATCTAGAATCAAATGATGGTGTCTATGTGGGTGAAAAGGAGTATAAAAATGTTACAGGAGACTCTTTCCTAGATTCCTATTATAGGATGGTTTCGAGTTCCTTCTTATTCTTCAACTAGAAGGTTTTGGGAGCAAGCTCCTAGAGTTTTTCAGATTTCTCTCCTTCTTGTTCAATTTTTTAGGATGCCTATCAAAACCTAAAGTGTTCTACTATATTTGGACACCTCTTCCTAGGATTCTCTTCTATCCAAAGTGTCTTTGAAGAATGTGAGTCGCTAGATGCCCTCAAACGCTATTTTTTGCCTTTGTGGCATTCTTCCTTAGCTAAAATTATCTCTATTATAGCTGGTATGGCCAGAAATAGGTTATGGGAAGCCTCTCAAAGCCATTTTTGTGACTCCATGTTATTTGAATGGCTCATTTCCAAGTTAATGTTTTATTTTACAATTCTAATACTATCAAAAACTATCAAAATAAACCATATATTAATCTCTATGTCACATTGTGGGTTTTGAGGAACCTCATTCCCAAATACATATTAGAATGGAAAGTGAATAGTTATATCTTTCATTTCCACTGTGTGGTTTAGTGACTTTCTATTTCTTTTTTTTTTCCCCTTCATATATCATTCATGAATGGTCATACACTCTATATAAATATCTCTATCTGTTTATTCCCAATGGGAGAAATATTGTTCATTCATCCAAGATCCCATTTATAAAAGTCCATCTAAATTTGCCAAAAGTATTGCTATACATTTACTTTTCAAGTTAATAAATATTTATTCCTTGACTTTCTCACTTAACTCTATCAATACCAAATATGCATTTATCTAATTCAACAAAATGATACAACCTTAGAGATAGGGCATCAATCCATACAAGGAAGGATTTCATCTATTTATTCAAGACATGAATCTATGCAAATCAGGTAAGAATCTCCCAATGTAGTATATATATATACTCTTCGGTCAAAGGACTATATTCATCAAGACCGATTGAGTCTTATGTCACTCTTTGAAGACTACATTCTCGTATTTAGAGTGCACTAAGGTTACCATCATTGACAAGTCTATAATTTTAATTACAAATTGCAAATAAAAAATTGAACCTCGCTTCAAAAATTAGAAAAATCCTCAAGGAAATAAAGAACTCCATGTAAGATTATTCTAAGTAGAGAAGGAATGTATTTTATTTATGTAATTAGTTTTGAGAATTTATTCTTTTAATCGCATGATTTTCTCTACATTATATTTCTAAAATATTTCCTAAACTATGTCGCTAAATAATTATGTACTGACAATACAAATCATTATTTTGCTTAGAGTACCTAGATACATCACTTCCAAAAGGGATCAACACATCATATATATAGTTTTTCATTTTATATGCTAGGTTTAATGTGATCTATTTATGCTCGTACATAACCCTCTCTAGCGATTATTTTTCTCTAGACAATTCATATATGACTGCAACGTTTAAAGGAACTAGTCTCCATGACCATTACTTTTTTTCTTATTCTCAACTTATTTGTGGTCTTAGAGAATGTCATTGCCCTTTTCAGTCCATACACATTCGATGTTTTATATTCATAGCTTTAAATTGAACGTTATTATAAAAGAATTATAGTAGTCTAAAGGATCTACAAGGAGTTTTCTTATTTCAGCTAACACCTTTCAATTATTTTGAATTATATTTCCTTAATTTTTTTATCCAAGCAAGATTACCCATCCATTATACTTTAGCCATCATTGGTGGCCTATGTTGTAGTTGTGTTAGGGTATAGATGCAATAGATAATTGTAATATTACCTATAAACATGAGCTAGAGAAAGTGTTGACACTCAACGTTACTAAATTTTGATTCAAGTTTAATTTAGATTGTCTATCATGATAGGTAAAAGGAAACTATTAAATGAGAAAATAAATAAAATTATTAGATTCCAAAAGTATTATTAATATTGACTAAATTAAATGAAAAACTAAATAAGGAAAGTACAACCTACTTCACCCAATTTTTATATAGTGACCACAGACCACATTAGTAAAATATATCATAATATCTTTATATTCAAGGAAGAAAAATGATAAAGAAGGTCTCCCCATGTGGGCTAGCGTCTTCTTGTGTTTTATTTAGCAGGCCAGGGAAAATTGAGGCTCAGAATCTTATGCGAATAGCTTCTGAATGTAATCCACAAGTTGCTGGGTGATGCGGAAGGCCTTGCTGAGAACGGAATCGGGGAGAGGGGGATTTGCCCCAAAGAGAGAATTGTCGATTGTCTGAACTCCGGGAAGCTGGGAGCTCAAAGCAGCTATGGCCAATGCATTCTCTTTCCCCACATTCTGCTGGAAATGCACAAGTGCCTTTGGAAACACAAACACATGTCCCTTCTCTAAAGTCTTGCTGAAGAACTTGTTGGTGGTGTCAATGAAACCCACAAGAAGCTGGCCTTCCAGTAAAACGAGAACTTCGGTGGCTCTTGGGTGTGTGTGAGGAGGATTTATTCCACCCACTGCGAAGTCGATGCGGACCAGCGATATTCCCAAAGTGTTCAGGCCCGGTATCTGCACTACGTTGGCCGGCGTTACGTTGGAACCTACATCATTCACAGTGTTCCCCGCCTTCCCCAGTCCGCTGAAGAAGAAGTCCTCTGCCGATACTTCCTTGGGGTCTTTGCAAACGAACCCGTTCACCTTAACTGCACATTTCAAGCAATTTCTTATTGTTAGCCAAATCATAGATCATGACACCTAATTAACTGGACATTTCAAGCAATTTCTTAGCCACTCGCCCAACAAGCAAATGATATAAAACTATATTGTGCTCACCCTCGCTGTCCTTGACTGCGACGCAGAAATCTTGCAAGGGATCGGCATCCGCTGCCATGACATTTTCACTGTAACAACACATCAACATTATAAGTCCCAACGTGAAGTAAATCATGCGGTTAGCCATTGTGATAGAGATACAGAAGAGCTCAGTCTCAGGATATGACTGTGATTCAGAAGAATCAGACCGAAGAGCTCAGGATATGAATGTGTGATTGAATTGTGTGATTCAGAAGAATCAGACGGAAGAGCTGATCAGGATATGAATGTGTGATTGAATTGTCTATTACAAGCCCATCACATGTCTCTTATATAGTGGAAACATCAAAGTACTCGGTGTAATCGCTTGACGATAATAAACTTCCGGAGTTGGGACCAATTCATGTCGAAGTACTATAATATGCTTCCAACGTCCAGAGTAATTCCTGTTGACGGAGCCGTTGATTATAATTTAAGGACTAATTCCTAATTCATCTTGACATAGTCCCTAACTATAATATATTTGCAGAGTTGGTGCTCTTTTCGTTTGCTATGGAGAGACTTTTTAATTGTTGATATTTTCGCCTTTCTTTTGGTAACGTGAAATCGTTCACACTATATTGGAAGGATCAGCTTTTTCAAAGGCAAAAAATATATAAATTATTCGGAACCGCCAGCGAATTGGCCAAAACAGGAAAATTTCATATTATATTATAGTCATCAAAATGGAACCGCAAAATAGATTCAAAATGTTTTAGACTTGGAGTGAGTACGTAAGTCTTAGATAATATCTCCCTTATCTGGATATGAACTCACCAACTCAGCAGCGTTGTTGACATTTTTCTCAGTCCGCTTTGTAGTCTAAGTTCTTATTACAAACTAGTCTTTAGACCATACTATCACGTGTACCAAAGTTTTCGAAAGAGCAACTAACAGAAGGGCCAAACTCTATAATATTTCTTTTAATTAATTTCGAATGAGGAATTTTTCTTACTTCTCGTGGATTTGTCTGGTTTATCTCCGAGTGGTATATTGACTCAAATATTGCTGATAGTTTGTATTGTCCAATCAACATTTTATATTAGAGCGCCAAAATACAGTTTTAACTTAAAAGGTTAGAGATTATTTATGCAACCATTATAATATTTGTGGAGATTCAAAGAACTTTCTAAAGAACAAATAATAAGAAAAAGGGAATGGATAAATTACAATATCTAGAGGATGATCTTTGATTGACAATGAATAGATAGATAAGAGACGGTACAAATAGCAAGTCAAATTTTTTTGCTATGGGTAAAATATGCATGATCAATTACCTTATAAGTAATATTCACCTATTGCTTTTGAAAATGGAGATACTATAGTGAAGAATTAATCTTTGTTGACTATTATGAAATGAAATTGTTAGCAACAGAAATCTTGCCAGAGAACGGAATCCATTTCCATGAAGGGTCCCAATGTGAACTTAATCACACGGCTAGCCATTATGATACAGATATAGAAGAATCAGACCAAAGCGCTCAAGATATGAATCTATTTTCTGCACAACCGCAAAACAGTTTCATATTGAGTTGTGGGAACGTATGTCCCACAATAATTTTAGCCCTTCCCTTATATGGATATGAACTCACCAACATTGGTTTTTAGAATATTCGTCACTTCGCTTTGCATCCAAAATTTTGAACACAAACTCATCTTTAGACCATACAATCCTGTGTACTAGGCCAAGCTCTATATATATTTTTATTAAATTTCATATGAGCAAATTTTCTTACTTCCTATCGATTTGTCTCATTTATTTTTGAGTGGTATATTTACTCAAAGATTGTTTATAGTTTATATTGTCAATCTACAATGACTAAAAACATAATTTTATATTGAAGTGTTAGAAACTATTTTTCCTAACCCAAAGATAGTTCATTTATACAAGTATGATAATATTCAAGGAGATTGAAAGAAATTTCTAAAGAATAACCAAACAGAGAAAAGAGAATAAATAGATTTTACAAATGTTACAACATTTACAAGATGATCTTTGATTGACATTGAATTGATAGATGAGAGATGGCACAAATAATAAGTTAAGAGTTTTGGTGTGGATAAAGTGAATGATAATCAATTATCTTAAATATAATTTCTATCTATTGCTTCTAAAAATATAGATCCTAAAGTGAAGAAAATAATCCTACTTGACTATTATGAATGATAAGATGATGACTATTACATGTGCAAGAAATGAGATGGAGAGGGTCATGCTAGAGAGATATTGAATTGAATAATTAAATAAATAAATTCAAGAGGACACTAACTTGTATATAGTTCTTGCAAGAACATTATTGAAGAGAAGGTCTGGCTTAACTAGTAGCAAGGAAGGTTGATGGGCTCTAAATCATTAGATGTCATTTTAGACTAGTCACACAAGATACATTAAACTAAACATTCAAATAAAAAATTTAAAATTACATTAAATGATATTAGAAGATTATGGATTCTTATCTTTGGGAACATGGACGAATAGTTTGTGTTTGCAATTATATAAAATACTTGATTAGTCAACACGAACGCATTAGAAAAGAGCACATTTTTGCAATGTATAGATATCAATCCCCTTGGATTTGGATTTGAACTTGTCAAGTTTCTCTAAAAAAAAAATTATCTATAACTCATGAGTTTGACCTTACAAAATATAGAATCCTAAAAATTGAAAATGTTGAAATCTATGGTATTTTAAAGCTTGCAGGGATGAAGATATTAAAAATTGACTATAAAGAGTTTATAGATCACTAGGTTGAATATCTTTGAGGTTTAACTAGAATATTGGAATCACTTTAGAAATATAATAAAATACTTGAAGAGATAAGTGTAAAATTGTAAATGGAACATGAAAATTTAGATGCAAATTAATTCATTTATCTGTCAAAAAATATCTATGAATCAATTGCAAATGAAAAGTCTCCAAATTTAATTATATAGCAATAAAATTATGCAACCACACATAAATTTGACTCACAATAACTAGTAAAAAGTATCATTCTCATACTTTTAAGTAGTGAATACATGCACAAACTATTTTATTTAAATTATAACTAGAAGCTTGACAAAGCATCAACATATATCTTAATCTTGATGAAAGATGGCGTACTGTGAATACTTATGGACATCACATTAATGATGTCATGGCAAGAACACTACCTATAAGGTGACGAAGAGAATGTAAATAAAATTTAGAAAAATCTATATGAGTCACTCTATGATGGGGGAAATCCTAATAGGTTTTAGCATCTTGATACAGATTCTTCATAGGGACACTATAAAACATCATCTCTCCTTGGGTCCCTATATGAAGAATCCAAGTCCAAGTCTCCATAATGAGACTAGAAAACATAGAATATTGAAGAGATAAGTGTATATAAGGAATATTATAAGGACAATAAACTAAAAAGGTGATGGGTCAACTAGTTATAACAATGTGATTTTTACCTAGCACTTGCACCGAAATGGGTGAACTAATCACTCTAATAGAATATTTTTCATTTTATAAGTTAAAAATTTAATTATTTTATGTCAATAAGTAAAAAAATTTACATACCATAATCTTCTTTATATGAGGTATCTGGTTCAATTGATCTAAACAACATTAAAATATTTTCCATAATAATATTTTCCAATCAACATTTTATATTACAGCACCAAAATACAATTTTAACTTAATTGGTTAATACAACAATTATAGTATTTGCGGAGATTCAAAGAACTTTCTAAAGAACAAATAATAAGAAAAAGGGATTGGATAGATGTTGCAAAGGTTACAATATATAGAGCATTATTTTTTATTGGCATTGAATAGATAGGTAAGAGATGGAACAAATACCAAGTCAACAATATTTGTTATGGGTAAAGTAAGCATGATCAATTATTTTTTAAGTAATATTCACCTATTGCTTTTTAAAATGGAGATACTATAGTGAAGAATTAATCCTAGTTGACTATTATGAAATGGGATTGTTAGCAAAAGAAATATTGCAAGAGATCGGGATCCACTGCCATGAAGGGTCCCAATGTGAAGTAAATCATATGAGTAGCCATAATGACACATATACTGAAGAAGTATACCAAAGAACTTGGGATATGAATATATTTTTTGCATAACCGCAAAATAGTTTTATATTGTGTTATGGGAATGTAAGTCTTAGGACAATTTCAGCCCTTCCCTTATTGGGATATGAACTCACCAATGTTAGTTATTAGCATTTTTATCACTTCACTTTGCATCCAAAATTTTGAACGCAAAATCATCTGTAGACCATACAATCCCATGTACCGGGCCGAGCTCCATATTTTTTTTATTAAATTTCAGATGAGAAAATCTTATTACATCTTATGGATTCGTCTCATTTATTTTAGAGTGGTATATTGACTCAAATATTATTTCAATAGTTTATATTGTCAATAAAAAATGAGTCAAAATATAATTTTATATTAAAATGTTAGATACCATTTTTCCTAATAGGGGATGATATTTCATTTATACATCTATTATAATATTTAGGGAGATTGAAAGAAATCTCTAAAGAATAAACAAACTGAGAAAAGGAAATAAATAGATTTTACAAATGTTACATCATTTACAAGATGATCTTTGATTGGCATTAAATTAATCTAGATGAGAGATAGCACAAATAATAGGTTAAGAGTTTTAGTGTGGATAAAGTGAATGATAATCAATTATCTTAAATTTAGTTTCTATATATTGCTTCTAAAAATGTAGATCATAAAGTGAAAAAAATAATCCTACTTGACTATTATGAATGATAAGATGATTAGTGTTACATGTGTAAGAAATGAGATGGAGAAGGTCATGCTAGAGAGATATTGAATTTGAATATTTAAATAAATAAATTAAAGAGGATACTAGATTGTATATAGTTCTTGCAAGAACATTATTGAAAAGAAGGTGTAGCTTAACTAGTAGAAAGGAAGGTTGATGGAGTCCAAATCATTAGATGTCACTTTACACTAGTCACACAAGATACATTCAACTAAATATTCCAGTAAAAAATTTAAAATCACATTAAATGATGTTAGAAGATTATGGATTCTTATCTTTGGGAACATGGATGAATAGTTTTTGTTTTATATTATGTAAAATACTTGATTAATCAGTTACATCAATGCATTAGAAAATAAAACATTTTACCATGTATAGATATCAATCCCCTTAGATTTGGATTTGAACTTGACAAGATTATCTAAAGAAAAAATCTATCTATAACTCATGAGTTTAACCTTACAAAATATAGAACCCTAAAAATTATAATGTTGAAATCTATGATATTTAAAAGCTTGCAGGGATGAAGATATTAAAAATTGACTTGACATAATAGTTTCTAGATCACTAGGTTGAATATTTCTTAGGTCAAGCTAGAATATTGGAATCACTTTACAAATCTAATAAAATAATTGAAGAGATAATTAAAAAATTATAAATGGAACATGCATATTTAGATACAAATTAATTCATTTATCTATCAAAAAATATCTTGAAATAGTGATTTATCCTATAATTATCAATGAATCAATAGCAAATTGAATGTCTCTAAATTTAATTATATATAGAAATAAAATTATACAACCATGCATAAATTTGACTCACAATAACTATTAAAATGTATCATGCTCATAATTTTAAGTTGTGAATATAGACACAAACTATATTTTTTTAAATCATGACTGGAAACTTGACAAAGCATCCACATATATCTTGATCTTAATGAAAGATGACCTACTCTAAAAACTTATGGACATCACATTAATGATGTCATGAAAAGAAAACTACCTATAAGGTGAGGAAGAGAATGCAAATGAAATTTAGAAAAATCTATATCAGTCTCTCCATGATGGAATAAATCCTAATAGGTTTTAGCATTTTGATACAAATTCTTCATAGGGACACTAGAAACCATCATTTGTCCTTGCGTCCCTATATGAATAATCCAAGTGCAAGTCTCCATAATGAGACTAGAACACAAAGAATAATTTAAAGATAAGTGTATAAGGAATACTATTTAATGATAATAAACTAAAAAGATGAAGGGTAAACTAATTATAATGATGTGATTTTTAACTAGCACTTGCACCGGAATGGGTGCACTAATCACATTGATAGAATTTTTTTCATTTTATATGTTAAAATGTTAATGATTGTTTGTCAATAACTAAAAATAATTTACATTTCATAATCTTCTTTATATGCCGTATATTGTTTAATTTATCTAAATAAGTAAAAAATTATTTTACAAATCAAAAAAACATTTTGTAAAAAAATTAGAAATTACACGATTTTTAAATTTCTCTTGTTTTACATTGGTGACTTATGTAATCAAATTAATTATTTCTATTAAAATTTCTTCAATTTAAGTTAGATTTTATAAAAGAATTGATTAGTTTTTAAAATTCATATATTTTTTTCTATTTATCTATATAACAATGTATCAAACTATTATCTGGGTCTGCCCTTAGGCGTCAAACCTCTGGAAGCCTTCTAGAATAAACTAATAGACAAATTCAATAGGAAGCTTGCTGGTTGGAAAAAGGTCTCCCTTAGTCAAGCAGGAGAGATTTAGCTGGTCAAATCTACTTTACAAAATCTCCCAACCTACGCTCTCAGCCTCTTCTCCATTCTTGCTAAAGTTGCGGAGGTTATGGAAAGAATACAAAGAAGATTCCTTTGATCTGACATAGAGGAACAAAATCATATCCCTCTTATTGCCTGGGAGAAAGTTTGTCGCCCTAAAAAAGCTAGTGGTCTTAGAATAAGGAATTTAAGACTATTCAACAAAGCTCTAAGCCAAAAAGATATGGAGAATCTTCAACAGCAAAGGTGAGCGGTAGGACACCATTGAATAAAAATACCTAATGCACAACTCAATAAATTGCTTTTTTGAAGAGACAAATTCCCCGAAAGGATCAGTAATATGGAATGGTCTCCTCGGTGCTAAGGAGTTGGTTGAATCCAAAGCTAAATGGAAGATTGAGAATGGACATTGTCAACTTTTGGAATTACAAATGGCTCCAAATGGGTTGTTTGAGAGATTTTGAGACCTTCTATGCCTAGAGACATGTCTGCACCTAAATTTACGGGGCCCAAGTTAGCAACTATAGAAGGGATGGCAATTGGGTGGATCTCTCCAAGAGCTCTCAGGATCTGATTCCTCTAATGAAAGCCCTCAATGTAGTCTCTCTCTCTCTCTTCTCCTCAGGACGAGATCATTTGGGAAGATTCTCTAGATGGTATCTACACTGTGGCCTCAGCCTATTTCCTACAGATACCTCAAATCCAAGAAGCTAATCCGTTGTGGGCTAAAGCATGGATTCCAGGCCATATGCCGAAAATCAATGTTTTCTTCTAGCTCCTGCTCCAGAACTGTATCCTCACAATCGACAATCTCATCAAGCATGGATTCCAAATCCCCAACAGGAGTCTTTTCTGTAGATATCAAGAAGAAATGGTGGATCACTTATTTATTCACTACTCTTTTGTAAGTAACATATGTAAATATCTTTTCTCAGCTCTGGACTTATCTTAGTGTTTTCTCCTGTCTTTCCATGATCTCTTTTCTCTATGGGCTTTCAAAATGTTTAACCCAGACTTCCAGTTATGTTGCACCTAGATCCTTCCTCACCTCTTTTGGGGAATCTAGAAAGAGTGCAACAATCACATTTTTCGTGATTGCTCCTCTCCCCCTAAAATAATTTTTGAAAAAATCCAACATTTCATTAAGGAAAAATATTTCTATTGCGGAAGAACTAACCATCTTGCAGGAAAGGCTCAGGAAGAGACCCAGGAGAAAAGACAAAACTATATTTGGAGCTATCCTCAGACTAGCTAGGTAAAAGCCAACTTCGACGGAGCTACCAAAGGAAACCCTGGCCAATCTCGCAGTGGAGGGATAATCAGAAACAAAGTTGTTCTTGGCCTTGCGGCTGTTATTTTACCTTTGGGCTCTCAATCCAACCACTTTTTTGAAGATTGTGTGGCTCTCCAAGTCACCAAACTTGCCTAGGAAATTGGGCTCAAGAAGCTCTAGCTCAAAGAAGACTCGATGAACATCATCAACTGCTTAAACCTCATTCACTCTCCATCTTGGATGATATCCAATATGATTGGAGAAACCCGCACAATTCTTAATTCTTTTGAAAAGGTCTCATGTGTACAAGGCAGGAAACGGTAATGCCAATTGGTTTGCCAACGTGGCTATCATGAAGGATGCTAAGATGATATGGCAACAAGGTGAAGATATCCCAAGTGAAGTGAAGGATATCCTTGACAAGGAAAGACTCCAAAGTATCAAGGGAATCATAAAAATTTGATCAGTTCAGTTTTACTGTGGTTTCTTTCTCTTAGGCCGTGTTGTGGCTTGTTTCATGGTTGTCTTGCTTAAATTACTTTTTATACTTTTGATCACCTCTCTTTTTTGGCTGTGGGTTTCAAGAACCTTGTAAAACCTATTTTACTTAATAAAAAACAATGTATCAAACTATAGTTAAATTTATTTATCCATTTTTTAAAATCATGAAAAAAAAGTATATATGTTATATGATGGAAAATATCATATTTAATAGTCGAGGACAAGTAGTTATAAAAAAAATTAAATAAAAAACTTGTGATAGCTCTTGTATTAAATCGACATCATTCATTAAAATAAATGAGTATATGTTATATATGATGGAAAATATTATATTTAATAGTTGAGGACAAGTAGTTATAAAAAAATTTAAATAAGAAACTTGTGATGAATCTTCTATTAATTCGACATCATTCATTCAAATAAATGATTTTTTAAATACAACTTAAACAATATAGTAGACATGATAGAGAAGAAAAGACAAGTTGTTAGCTCCCCTAGCTATATTTTCTACTTAATAATAATATAGTCCAAACAAAAAAGTAGATAAAAGAGAAGAAATGCACCAATAGATACGGAAAGATGCTCTTAGTATGTTTGCTAGAATGTTTAAGGTTTGAAATGTTGTCAATGCAGGAATTGTTTATGCAACAATGCATATAAGGAAATAGTGATTCAAAAGACAAATACCAATATTTTTTCAAATGGTTGTCAAAAGGTTTAGAATAATTTGATAAATCATTTTTTACCCTTAGCACATTGGATGTCATTGTTTCATAACAAACTAATTGACTAGTCTTAACTTAAATCATCCCTAATTTATGTATATCTAAGTTAAAGTGCACATATAGATATTGAAAACAATAAAGACAATGAGATAAATTTGTTCCTAAAATTATATAATTACAATCTCAGACTAAAATTATCCCAAAACTTAAATATCTATACGTTTCAACTAAAATTTACAAACATACGAAAAATATTCTTCATAAAGATAAAATATTTATAAATATTCTTAAAAATATAGAAAACCAAAATAATGATAAAGGTAAGCTAAAGTTCTTCCTTTGATAAATATGTGAGACTCCTAATAAAAAATATTATATTGGTGAACTAAAAGAATTCACAACAAAAAATAATCTTAAGTTCTTAAGTTGAATTTGAGAATTTAAAACTTATTAAGATCACACAAAGTCTGCAAGCAGAGAAAACCATTCAGAGCTTTGGTTAAATTTTGTAGAATGTTGCATCAACTTTATGCAATTTAAATATGGAACATTTAAACAATAGAAATATCCTCTGAGATTAAAATTATAATAGAAATGATTTTTAGTAGTGTACCTCAAAGTCTATAGGACTCTTTAGATCAGAAGTGAATTTTAAGGTTGAAAACATTTTTTTTCAAAATCTGAGGACGAGGAAGTGACGAAGATCCTTCTATGTAGACAAATTCCATGGACGATTAGGAGTTGATTATTTCGAAAGGGTTTGATGAACATATTGAGGATGAAGCGCCTTTTAATAATGGTTAAATCTAGGAGTAGCCATAAAGTTACCCCTCCGATATCTATTATGAAAAACAAGAATAGATTGAAGGAAAACTAATAATAGAATTCAAATAATCTTGGTAGGCCTAAAACTATACAAAGTTGTGACAAACTGAGTAAATCTAATGTGATAGATGGGTTGTAGAGAGATATTCCTAAAATAGGCCTTTCTAGTTCTCCTCCCTCTATGAACTAAAAATATTTTCATAGAAAATAAGTGGGCTTCATCACCCCCATAAGGATGATCTTTTATCTAATATGATAAGGGATCATAAACCGGATATTTTTCTGGGCCAAGAGATGAAAAATGCATAAGGAAAAAACTCATTTATTCTAAGTTTACTTATTTCAAACATTGTAGAGTTCATTGTTATGATGTGGATGGTGGTTCAAGTGGTTTTATGACCTTTCAGAATCTAAGACTTGCTAAAGGTATTGAGATTTTCTCTTCCCCAAATCATATTGCTACTAGGTTTAAACATCTCAAGGATGGCTCAATTTGGGTAGTGTCAAATTTTATGCCCCAAACAACAATGTGGCTAAGAGAAACTTGTGGGATTCTCTATGTAACTTTAGAGTCTCTATTCTCCCTTTAAGATTTCTTGTGATGGGGGACTTTCATACCCTAATTCATAGATATAATAAGAAGGGTGGGTTGCTATTGCTAAAGATAGTAGACATTATTTTTTATCTTTGATTAATTACGAAGGGATATTAGATATAGATGTTCATAGCGTCTCTTATACATGGTCCAATAGATGTTGTGACATGGATTTGATTCAAGTTAAAATTGACAATGCTCTGATTTCCCCATATTGGTTTAATTCTTTTGCATGTTAACTTTTCACTCTATTCTACATTGGCTCAGAAAACTTTCCCATTGCCTTCACTATTGATAGTGGTTGTAGAAAGAAATATTTTCCCTATAGGTTTTAAATAATGTGGACTTTAAACTCTAATATTAAGGATATAATGAAGGACTGGAGGTCTATTAATATTCTTGACATTTTGATGTATCAAGTGGTGAATATATTGGCATTGGTCAAATATAATATTAAAATTGGTATTGAAAATGTTGAATGTCAAATTGAATATGAAGATTTTTACATTCAAAATAAATGCATTGATAATATTCTGAATAAAAATAGGCATAATGTTGGCAGAATATTTTACAATTAACAGTTTTGGATCAATTAAAAAATAGTAGTTTCAACCACAACACACAAGACACAATCTCTACTAATTATAAGGGAAGGATCCATCTCTTTAGTGATACTAAAACTCACTAGCACTAACTAGAACCTAAGATTATGTACACTAAGCTAAGCAATTGGGTGTTGCATTCATCATATTCTCTTTCTTCAAAATAGTTATTCTTCATTCACCATATCCTCTTCTTTCAAGACAAATGATCATTTCTTACAATAAACTTTTAGGTACGAAATAGAAAAGTCAATGATTAAAAATGAAGAATCAACTAATTATAAGGATGTGATTTTTAACTAGCCATGTTGCACTGGAATGGGTGCACTAATCATGCTGATAGAATTGTTTTCAGCTTATATGTTAAAAAGTTAATGATTGTTTGTCAATAATTAAAAATAGTTTATATTTCATAATCTTCTTTTTCTGAGGTATGTTGTTCAATTCATCTAAACAACTAAACAAGTATTATACAAATTAAAAATATATTTTGCAATTTTTTTTTGAAATGGCAACGATTTTTAAATTTCCCTCCTTTTACACTGGTGACTTATGGAGTCAAATTAATACTTTCTATTAACATTTCTTCAATTTAAATTAGATTTTATAAAATAATTGACCGGTTACTAAATTAATGTATTGTAAATTGTATTGATCTATATAACAATGTATCAAACTATAGTTAAATTTAATTATCCATTTTAAAAAATCATGACACGAAATCATAAATGTTATATATGATGGGAAAATATCATATTTAATAATGGAGGACAAGTAGTTATAAAAAATTTTGAATAGGAAATTGTGACGGATCTTGTATTAATTTAACATCATTTATTAAAATAAATGATTATTTAAATATAACTTAAACAATATAATACACATGATAGAGAAGAAAAGACGAGTTGTGAGCTCCCCTAGCTATGTTTTCTACTTACTATTAATATTGTCCAAACACAAAAGTAGATAGGAGAGAAGAAATAAACCAATAGATACAAAAAGATGTTCTTCGGATGTTTGCTAGAATGTCTAAGGTTTGAAATGTTGTCAATGCAAGAATAGTTTATGCAACAATCCATATAAGTAAAAAGGTGAATGAAAAGAGAAATACCCTGGCACTGACCACTTTGAGTCTCAAAATCCTATCGTAAGACACTCCCCTAAGATGCTTCTATTTAACCTCCCCTAGGTTCACATGTCATAAATAACCACATAGGTATCAAAATAGTATACTGATCAAATTCCATTCCACAAAAGATATTAGGAACACACACTGGTCCTTAAACCAAAACATCTTAATCAGTCTCTCAAAGAGTTTACATAAACATGAGCTTAGGTCTCAACAAGGGTGGGTAGAAATTATCAAAATAATATTTAACATCATAATGCATAGTAAATAACCACATAAGCATTCAAAGAACAAGACAACCTACATCTAGTATACACACCCTAAAATGCCAATGTTATCACTCACACGAACATCATCAAATAACACACTAAACTCACTCAATAGACATAAATCACAAAACCATTCTAAGATGTATAAAATGATTTGAGAGTTTACTAAAGTCCAAACTGGCTATAATTTGTTCATATATAACATTTCATGCATAAGTAGTCATTTGATAAATAAATGTTTAATAAAATCTACATATCCAACACTAATAGAAGTACTAATTACCATAATATAAATGGCATTCCTTCTTATATCAAGTTCCCCAACATAGAATACTTCTTTAAACATATTAACTTATAATACTCATTGAAAAGGTTTCTTAATTAAAAATTAATAAAAAATTTCATATCCAATATATATTATTTACTCATAACATTTAAAATATTAATTAATTAATAGTAAATAATTATTAATTAATAAACGTGAACATTAAATACATGTGACGGAGAAATGAAATTTCAAAACGGTCGCATGATCACAAGCGATAAAACAATATCATGCGATCATGCGGGGAAGAGGGGAGTATCGAACAGAGAGTGCATCGGATTTGATGGAGGGGAAGGTAGACAGTGATACCCGGATAATAGCCGCTCCCATGATCGAGGTCGCATGATCACAAGAGGTAAAAATTTGCCTTGCGATCATGCGAGGAAGAGGGGAGTATCCAACATAGAGTTCAGCGGATTCGATGGAGGGGTAGGCAGACAACGATACCCATATGGGGCCAGGCAGCCGCTTCCATCAAAGAAGCTGGTGTTCGATCAGTACCAACTGCAACAAGATTTGTCACACTATGGTAAGGTTTCCCGTAAGCCCTCTCACCCTCCACATTTTCAATTGGTCCCGTTTGCACAGAAAAATTGGGTGAAGGGCAGCACTGCTACCCGTTTTGATCCTGATGACATAATCAAAATATTTAGTGGAAAAGTAATAGTCCAACCGGCCAAGCCTTTTTTTGTGAATCCTAGATTCACTAACGTACCAGTAAAGCCCCAGTCTGGGTTGCAGAGGAAGAAGGGTTTCAATAAGGCAGTACAACATCTCAAAGTCCCTTTTAACAATGCACATTATATTCATGAGGCAGGAGGTAATCTCTTCTTGCCAAGGAAAAGAGCTCAGGGTAGATATCGGTGCTTCCACAAGCAAGAAATACTGGACATTTGTGAAGGCACGCCACCAGGATCGCCTGTAGCCATATGATATAATCAGGGGCTCGCTAAAAAATAGGGAGATTTGAGTGTTATGAAGCAAATATCTAATCAACATACTAGGCAATCTCATCAGGTCACAACAAATAGAGCCCCTTTCAATCCTAAGCAACCTATTCAAGTTTGGCAGATGAAGTAGAGCACTCTTCAGAAGGCAACTCATCAGGGGTCTGAGACTCATGAACATACATCAATATCCTTTCCAGATCATCTTCTTCAAGATCAAATTCATCATCTCTGAAATATAGCATTAATAGGTACATTTTCGAGAACAGGCTTATGTATTGATGATATTAAAATTTGGGCCTTTGACAATTGGCCAGGGTTAATTGATGTTTTTTGGTTAAATATTGAGTTGGGTTATTTTCTTGCTAAATTTGAAAACTCTGATATGAGGGATGGGATACACAAGATCAAAAGCTGGTTCTGCAAAGGAGTTGGACTCTTTACTATAGTATGGACCCCTAAGCTAAAACTACAAGATAGAGCTCCACTTTTCTTCCCCTTTTGGATTGCCTTGCCAAACTTGCCTTTAGAATTCAGAGATCTGGACATAGTAGAAATCATTGCTAATCAGCTTGGTATCTTTGCTAAGCATGACCTAATACCATTTGAGGTGCCGCACCGAGAAGTTAGAGTGTGTATCCTTCATGATGGGACTTCTGAATTGCCAAAATGTATTTCCCTAAAATCCAAATGGGGGAAGTGGGATCAGAAAATTCATCTTCAAAATGAGGAGACTATCATGTTATATCAGCATCAATTAGGGCACTTCACAACTCATTGCCAATCCCAGCCATTAACCCAATTGAGGGTATGTGATAACTTCTGTACAAATCCTTTCCAGTGCTCCATATCACATATCCCTCAGCAAGCGGAATTGAAATCTTCTTCTCCATGCTCTGTTGAAGTGCTTCCTAACAAGATTTACCCATATGAAGCTTCTATCTACTTTTATTGGGCTATAAGTATCCTTATGGTGTTCTTGAGTGCCTCCAAGCAGCCTGCCTTATTACATTGGAGTAAATCAGAAGAATCAAGTTTCAGTCAAGATCACATAGTAAAACACTTAATGTTTTTAGATTCTCCTACTACAAATCCATTTACAAATGATGTGTTTGATAAAGAGGTGTTGGTAAATCTGCGAGCTAGGAAAATTTCAAAAGAGTTATTGACAGACCTAGCTACCAAAATAATATTTGAAATAGCAGAAGAAGAGGGGATCCTTCAGTATGAAGGTGTGTACAATAAACAAGATCAACATAAATGCCTAAGTGATGGGTTCACCAATACTCCAGTAGAAGAGAATATGCAACCGCTTGAAGAGCATCAGATTCTAAACATGCACCAGCAAAGTGACAATAATAAGGCTCGAGTGGTAAATGAGCTTAGTATGGATTCTAAAGGCTCTTCTTCTCCAGATTCTACTAGTCAATCTAAGGGGAGAGTTACTGGGCAAAAAGAAGCTATATCCGTCGACCTTAGTAAAGACTATAGCAATGCTGCTAGTATGTTGGTGCCTCCATTTGAATTAGAGGAGACTGTTCACTCCCACATTGTAGAATGGATACAGAATAACACATTTCCTATATTAGCAGAAAACCTAGTAGGATTTGACCAGGAATTGCATGATGACCCAGATTTGGCTATTGATCGGACTAATCAGGAAATATGTGATGGCCCAAACAATACCACTTGTGTTGTAAGAGCAGGTCCTATAGCTTTTGACCCTAATATGCCGCTATCAATTGAGCTATCACCATTACATCAAGCACAAGCCAAGGCTTCACCAAAAAAAAAGAGGTAGAAAGCCCAAAAGCACTATAGTTAAAGAAGAAATTGAAGCTGGAATTCAATCAACACTGGATGGGAAGTTCACACCTTCCAAAAGATTGACAAGGAGAACAAAAGGTTCTCCTTGTCAGCAATGAAGATAGCATCTTGGAATGTCAGAGGTCTCAATGCCTCTAACAAAAGAAATAGAATCAAGCTAGAAATTGATTCTATAAAAGTGGATATTATACTACTTCAAGAAACAAAGATGTCAGGTGAGGTTTTTAACAAAACTATTGGGAAATGGACAAAATGGAATGTTGTTCATAGTCCAGCGATAGGTGCATCAGGTGGGCTAGCTATCCTCTGGGATACTAATCTTTTTCAAGTTCAAATTATTGAGAAGAAAGATAATTGGCAAGCCATCAGATTGGAATGTTTTGATACTAAAATATTATTGTTTAATGTTTACGGGCCCACAGCAACCCAAGACAAATTGAGATTGTGGTCAAAGATTACTCAGTTTTTACAACTTTAATCAGACATGCATATCATATTGGGGGGGGATTTTAATGCCATTTTAAAACTGTCAGAAAAAATGGGTGGAATTTGTCCACCAATGAGGACAATTTAGGACTTTGCAAATTTTGTTGAAGATAATGGCCTAATGGATGTTGTGCCATCAAATGGGTCATTTACATGGACCAAAAAAAGGGCAGATTTCTCTCAAATAGTGATCAGATTAGATAGATTTCTCCTCTCCCAATGCTGGAAATTAGTCAATGTTACATTTCACTCAGAAATTCTACCACAACCAGATTCAGATCATTTCCCAATTTGTCTGCATTTGTACACAATAGTAAAACAACAAGATTTCCAACATAGACCATCATTCAAGTTTTAAAGAATGTGGTTACGCCACCCAAGTTTTTTGAATTCACTTAAGCATTGTTAGAATTCAGTGCCCGCGATAGATGGAACTAAAATGTTCCAGTTTGCACACAAGATGAAGCTCACCAAATAGTGGATCAAGAAATGGAATGAGATGATATTTAAGAATATTTTTAAAGAGAAAGAAATAGTCAAGACCAAATTAGAGGACATATATAACACTATTATAAAGAAAGGGATGAATAATGACTCCTTCGCTACTCAGAAAAGTATAGTATAGGAGTGGGAGGAAATATGCAACAGAGAAGAGGAATACTGGAGGCAGAAGTCAAGAGAACTTTGGCTAAAAGAGGGGGATAGAAATACAAAATACTTTCATACGTCAGCTAAACTAAAAATAGCGAGCAATCGTATTCTCTCTATAACCAAAGCTGACAATGGCATCTTATTGTCAGAACCTCAAAGCATACAAGATGAAGGGGTCAGATTTTTTCAAAATTTGTTAGCCCCTCCTGCCATTGCTTGTCCACTGCCACCTCCAATGGAGGAATTGCTAGAGGCAATCCCCAACATGATCTCAACAGTGGATAATTTAAAACTTATGGCTCCATTTACCATTCAGGAATTAAAAAAAGTGGTCTTTTCCTTGCCTCCGGACAAAGCCCCAGGCCCAGATGGCTTTACTGCTCTATTCTTTCAAGTATGTTGGGACTGGATTGGATGGGAATTATTGGATGTTATAGAAGAATCAAGGACCAGCAAGACCATGTTGAAAAACTTCAACACTACTAATATAGCCATTATTCCAAAAGTGCAAAATCCAAAGACATTTGCAGACTTCCGACCGATATCCTTATGCAATACTATCTATAAAATCATCACAAAGGCTATTTACTTAAGGACGTAGTACCTTATCCCTAAGATTGTCTCGCATCCACAAGGGGGCTTCATTCCAAGTAGAGAGACAATGGAAGGAGCTCTAGTGGCTCATGAAGTTCTTCATTCTATCCACAATAGTAAATCAGCACATTTTGTTATTAAATTGGACATGATGAAAGCATATGACAGAGTTAGCTGGGATTTCCTCATTAAGGTCCTACAAAAATTTAGATTTTCAAGAAGCTGGTGTAAATGGGTAAAAGCTTGTGTTTCGGGTGCATCTTTTTCAGTTTTGATAAATGGTGTTCCGGCGGGTTATTTTTCATCTACACAAGGAATTAGGCAGGGGGATCCTTTATCACCAGTCTTATTCATTTTAATGGCAGAGACATTTAGTAGGTTCATACTTCGGAAGAAAGTGGTAGGCAAGTGGTTGGGTGTGCAAATTGGTCAAACAAATATCTCAGTGACTCACTCACTCTTCGTTGATGACACATTATTATTTGGTACATCAAACATCAGGGAGGCCAGGCAAATCAAAGAAACCTTGGACCTATATACTATAGCATCAAATCAGAGAGTTAATCCTCTCAAATCCAAGATATATCTATTTAATACAAATCAAATTGTATCTAATAAAATAGTTAACCTCCTTGGATTTTCAGTGGATTCCCTTCCATCAGTCTACCTTGGTATCCCATTTTTCATGGGGGCAAATAAAATCAGTTATTGGACACCAATCATCGAAAGGATTAAAGCTAGGGTGGTTGCATGGAAAGAAAGGTGGTTGTCTCTCTCAGGTAGAATACTTTTAGTCAAAATAGTTCTCTCAGCAATCCCCAATTATTACTTATCAGTCCTCAAGGCTCCTATGTCGGTCATTCAAAAAATTCAGAAACTGATTAGAGATTTTCTATGGACTAGGAACATGAACGGAGAAAAGAAAATCCCTTTAGTCTCGATAGAGAAATTGGCACAAGTTAAGCAGCTGGGTGGGGCAGGGATTCATGATCTACAAAAGAGGAACATAGCATTTGGGGGCAAATTAGTATGGCAAATGTATTCTAAGCCACATAATATTTGGTGCCAAATTATGCAAGCCAAGTACTTAGATGATTCTAACCCGACTAGAATTATATCGGTATCTGACCCCCCTAAAGGGTCAGCTATTTGGGACTTCATGATCTCCTCCAGAGATTTAATATGCAAGTATATTACATGGGAAGTCAATAATGGTCAATCAGTCAAGTTTTGGCATGATTCATGGAGTGGGGTACCACCTTTGATTAGTAAAAATGACATTGGAATGGAGGATATTATCTCTGTAGCAGAAAATGTTTGGGGTATTCACTTAATTGGATATGTATCTACTTTATGCCTGCACTCAAGGAAAGTAATTTGGAAAGACCCCCAAGAACTACCTCTCTCACCACAACAGATTCAACTATTTTAGAAAATCTTGTCTCAAAGACTGATCTACTTATCAAACTTGGAAGATAATTTGATTTGGGCACCGGGGGCAGATGGGAATTTTAATATTAAGGATGGATATAAACTTATTTAGTAGAGAGACGCAACCAAGCAACCATCCTGTGCTTATTCCTTCTGCTAGAATAATCTAACATTACCAAAAGCAAGTTGCTTTTCTTGGCTAGCTTTGAATAATAGGGCACTAACAAGCGAGCGGCTTCAGAGACTTAATATAGCTCAGCCTTTTAATTGTCTGCATTTTGATAATCATCAAGAAGACACATACCACCTATTCTTAAAATGTGAATTTGCTCAAGAATGCTGGCATTTTGTCCTTAGAAAGTTACAATATCCAACTCCTCTTCCATGCAAGCTAAGGGACCTGTTTGACTCATGGCCACAACTATATTCATCCTCCCTTTTTTCAGCAATTTGGAAGTGCACTCCAACAATAGTGGTCTGGGCAATTTGGTGGGAGAGAAATAAAAGAATCTTTCGCAGACAATTTTTGACAATCCAAGTGGTCACGGCTCAATTAGAAAGATTGATATCAGAACTAGTTAATGCCAGCCATAATAAGCTTAAACATAATCTAATTATGACATCATGGGACTCATATATATTGCGAGAGTGGAAACAAATGCATGCTCCCTTTGGTTGGTGTTACCAACCAAAACCAAACAAAATGCTAGACAGAGAAGGGATTAAGTGGATGCCGCCATCCAAAGGGTTTAGCAAGATTAACTTCGATGGCTCTTCAAGAGGGAACCTAGGTAAATCATGGGTGGGAATTTGTATCCGGAATTTTCAAGGAATATTACTAGCAGTAAAATGCTACCCGCTTCCTGATGGCACAAACAATATGGCTGAGGCCAAGGCATTACTAGAAGGCCTAATACTAGCAAAAAATGGAGGTTTCCGTCAGATTCAAATAGAGGGAGATTCAATAGTGATTATATCTGCATGTATAAGCAGAATATCCCACAACTGGAAACTATCATACATCCTTTAGCAGATTTGGCTATTACTAGATTCATTTCAAGAAGTTCAGATCTCTCACACGCTTAGAGAGGGTAATAGACTAGCAGACCATTTGGCAAACAAAGGTTGTGATGGGTATGAACTGGTGGCTATTAATGATGATTCATTTATTAATCACGATGCCAAGTGGAAGGAAATCTATAGTTGAGAAATAGTGTCATGTGCAGTTGATGCCTCAAATGTCCGGATGTGAAGTTTGTTCTCTAACAGATGCATATATATTTCCCCATCTGCAAGCTCATCGGCACACATGTGTTTGTGGCTGTGAAGTCGCAAGCAATAAGGGATGCAATTCAACTGGTTGTTGGGGAAGAGAGCAATTTGATGGAGGAAGATACACACATTACAATGCTGGATAACAGATCAGAGTAAACAGAGCATATATTAATGCCAAATTTTTTTATTTATAGACTGTGCCTAGACATGCCTATGCCCAGAATATCATCTATATTTATGTATATGACTGTACTTCAAAACATTCCTTTTGTTTACAATGTATACTTCCTGTAGAACAATCTCGAAATGCTCTGGATTACATCTATATGAGAGAAACGTCAGAGAAAAGGGAATATAAAATGTACCACATTTATTACAGTAGTTGGCGGATGAAAATGGGCTGGTCGCATGATTGCATGAAGAAAATAATGCTCATGCGATCATGTGACAAGAGCAATAGAAGGGACCCACACACTTTGGAACATTTTCACAGTTATCGCAAAAGGAAAAAGAGCCTGGCCAAAAACTTTAGGCAGCGCATAATATTTGAGGTTGTCGCATGATCGCATAAACCAAACAAGGGTTATGCGATCATGCGAAAAGGTGAAAGGAGAGGGCCCCACACAATATTATCGCAGTTTTGCATATAGAAAAGTAGTCACACTTAATTCAGTGGTTGCAGCTCACAAAAACATGGGCAAGTAAAGAGGTCAAAATGCTCTGGATCACATCTGAATGAGAGAAACGTCAAAGAAAAGGGAATATAAAATGTACTGCATTTATTACAGTAGTTAGCGGATGAAAACGGGCTAGTCGCATGATCGTATGATGAAAATAATGCTCATGCGATCATGCAACAAGAGCAATAGAGAGGACCCACGCACTTTGAAACATTTGCACAGTTATCGCATAAGGAAAAGAGCTTGGCCAAAACTTTAGGCAGCGCATAATATTTGAGATTGTCGCATGATCGCATAAACCAAACAAGGGTTATGTGATCATGCGAAAAGGTGAAAGGAGAGGGCCCCACACAATACTATCGTAGGTTCGCATATAGAAAAGTAGTCTCATTTAATTCGGTGGTTGCGGCTCACAAAAAGCTGGGCAAGTAAAGAGGTCACATGATCGCATGGGTGGGAATGAAGCCATGCGATCATGCGACAAGGCACGTGGCATAGCTAATGGTAGGTGTGGAATATGGACGGTAGCTAGGGCAGTTAATGCAGAGCGGCAGAAAGGAGTGTGGTCGCATGATTGCAAGCGAGGAGAGAGATGCCTTGCGATCATGCGACAAGGCATTGAGAAAGCTCGCGATAGAAAGAAGTACGGTGGACAGGGAAGATTAATAACTGCCCTGCTGGTCCTTCAACATACTGGACTCTCATTCGTGGACTATTTGTAACGTGATGAACTTATTCCAGTCAATGTCTCTGGTGTCTTCATTGTTTTGCTCAAAATTTGTAATACTTATGTATTTATATATCCTCGAATATACGCATGTATATAACTATGATCCTGGGGTTTCTTACCGGTTCTTCTATGGGGGAGTTATTGAATCAGATTAATAATAAATATGGTGGTTATACCACTTTTTCTTAAAAAAAAATAAAATTATTAATTATTAATTATTAATTATTAAATATTAAATATTAATATTTATAATTATTAATTATTAAAAATAACTATTATAAATTAAGTTATATTTATTATTATAATATATATATATATATATATATATATAATTAATTAAATTTTATTTTAAAAATTAAAACCAATTATCATTTACGTGGAGGGGTATGTTCCCTCCCAATGCCACTTCCAAGAAAGAAGAGGCTACTAGGCCACAACCATTGTTGCGGCAACACCCTAAACCCCTCTATTTTCAAAAATAAATTATGGTTTTTAGGACCCGAGTCCCCAACGGTTGTAGCTCCATCCAAAATATTTTTCAATTCATCTCTAATGAATTCCTTCCCTCCTATCATTTTGACTTGATTTTACTTTTTGGTAGGGTTCGAGTTGTCTAATCTTCCTTAATCTAATTAGCACATTATAAAATTTAAAATTATCATTTGAATCAAGTAGTACCACTCACTCTAGGTACCTACTTCTACTAGTGATGCATATATTTACGTTAAACTAGGTTTCAATCATAATTTCACCCTCTATTATTTCTTCATTTAAAGTAATCTAATTTGGTAAAGAGAGATGTGGTTGCTCTGCTTGGCTTTTTGTAGAGAGTAATGAAGGAGATGGAGAAGTGGATGGGGAGTGAAAAGATGGAACCTTTTTCTACTGGGTGTCCTGGTTCCTTGAGCAGCTCGTTGGTTCTCTGCTTGGACTCATTTTCAGTACTTCCTTTGAGTTCTTTTGTGGAAGAGGTAGACTAAGGAGACTTTTTTTCCATTGATAAAGTTGGCTGGGGTTGTTTCTTTTCCTCCTTGGTTCTCTTTAGTTTTTTCTTCTTTGGAGCTTCCAAGTTTTTTCTAGTTGCTATTATTGGTTCTCCCTTCCTTATTGTTAGCACAAAGGGAGGTTTCTATATTTCTACTATGGACATTGGAAGACATCGATAGTGACATGTTTATCATTTCCTCTTGGTCCCTCTTCTTTAGGAATGTGTTGCAATGCCATCTCAACAGAGGTTTTATTGTTAGAGGGTTGTGTTGTGTGTTGGTTTTCTATTTCCTATGGGGCAAGGGGTTCCCATGGCTTTGACAAATTCAACCTCCTCATTATGATCTAGGCATTAGACAGTTCGCTGCTAGACCTATTAATGAGAAAGGTAGGTTGTGTCTATCTCTTCTTTGGGTGTTAATTCTGGTATTTTCCAGTCTTTTTGTGCCTATTGCAAGGTGGGTCTCTCTTGACTGCAAACTCTTGATGTAGTTTGAATCTTCATCTCATACTAAATTTAGTTGTGAGATGAGTTTTCACAATGGCCATATCCCCTTTGATTGTGTTGGGGACATTTTTGGATTGGGGGATTTTGGTCCCTCCTCAGTAGTTTTCCTTGATCTTGGAAATGGGGTTTGAGTTCCTTTTGAGGGTTTTTTCTTTGATGTCCTTTGGGCCTCTTATGTTGGTCAAATTATTCTCTTCTCTAGGGAGGCTTGCCTCTATTTGAATCTTCTCAAAGAATGCCTTCAGTTGTAGTTTTATTTTGGTGGTTCCTAGCGTCTCGATTAACCTTCTTCTATCCAGAATCAAACAGTGGTGTCTATGTGCATGAAAAGGAGTATAAAAATGTTACAGGAGACTCTTTCCTAGATTCCTATTATAGGATGGTTTCGAGTTCCTTCTTATTCTTCGACCAGAAGGTTTTGGGAGCTAGCTCCTAGAGTTTTTCAGATTTCTCTCCTTCTTGTTCAATTTTTTAGGATGCCTATCAAAACCTGAAGTGTTCTACTATATTTGGACACCTCTTCCTAGGATTCTCTTCTATCCAAAGTGTCTTTGAAGAATGTGAGTTGCTAGATGCCCTCAAACAATAGAGCTATTTTTTGCCTTTGTGGCATTCTTCCTTAGCTAAAATTATCTCTATTCTAGCTGGTATGGCCAGAAATAGGTTATGGGAAGCCTCTCAAAACCTTTTTTATGACTCCATGTTATTTGAATGGCTCATTTCCAAGTTAATGTTTTATTTTATAATTCTAATACTATAAAAAACTATCAAAATAAACCATAAATTAATCTCTATGTCACATTGTGGGTTTTGAGGAACCTCATTTCAAAATACATATTAGAATGGAAAGTGAATAGTTATATCTTTCATTTCCACTGTATGGTGTAGTCACTTTTTATTTCTATTTTTTTTTCCCTTCATATATCATTCATGAATGGCCATACACTCTATATAAATATCTCTATCTATTTATTCCCAATGGGAGAAATATTGTTCATTCATCCAAGATCCCATTTGTAACAGTCCATCTGAATTTGCCAAAAGTATTGCTATACATTTACTTTTCAAGTTAATAAATATTTATTCCTTGACTTTCTCACATAACTCTATCAATACCAAATATGCATTTATCTAATTCAACAAAATGATACAACCTTAGAGATAGGGAATCAATCCATACAAGGAAGGATTTCATCTATTTATTCAAGACATGAGTCTATGCAAATCGGGTAAGAATCTCCCAATGTAGTATATATATATTCTCTCTGGTCAAATGACTATACTCATCAAGACCGATTGAGTCTTATGTCACTCTTTGAAGACTACATTCTAATATTTAGAGTGCACTAAGGTTACCATCATTGACAAGTCTATAATTTTAATTACAAATTGCAAATAAAAAATTGAACCTCACTTCAAAAATTAGAAAAATCCTCAAGGAAATAAAGAACTCCATGTAAGTTTATTCTAAGTAGAGAAGGAATGTATTTTATTTATGTAATTAGTTTTGAGAATTTATTCTTTTAATCACATGATTTTCTCTACATTATATTTCTAAAATATTTCCTAAACTATGTCGCTAAATAATTATGTACTGACGATACAAATCATTATTTTGCTTAGAGTACCTACATACATCACTTCCAAAAAGGATCTAGACATCATATATATAGTTTTTCATTTTATATGCTAGGTTTAATGTGATCTATTTATGCTCGTACATAACCTTTTCTAGCGATTCTTTTTCCCTAGACAATTCATATATGACTGCAACGTTTAAAGGAACTAGTCTCCATGACCATTACTTTTTTTCTTATTCTCAACTTATTTGTGGTCTTAGAGAATGTCATTGCCCTTTTCTATCCATACACATTGGATGTTTTATTTTCATAGCTTTAAATTGAATGTTAATATAAAAGAATTATAGTAGTCTAAAGGATCTACAAGGAGTTTTCTTATTTCAACTAACACCTTTCAATTATTTTGAATTATATTTCCTTAATTTTTTTATCCAAGCAAGATTACCCATCCATTATACTTTAGCCATCATTGGTGGCTACTGTTGTAGTTGTGTTAGGGTATAGATGCAATAGATAATTGTAATATTACCTATAAACATGAGCTAGAGAGAGTGTTGACACTCAACATTACTAAATTTTGTTTCAAGTTTATTTTAGATTGTCTATCACGATAGGAAAAAGGAAACTATTAAATGAGAAAATAAACAAAATTATTAGGTTCCGAAAGTATTATTAATATTGACTAAATTAAATGAAAAACTAAATAAGGAAAGTACAACCTACTTCACCTACTTTTTATATAGTGACCACATACCACATTAGTAAAATATATCATAATATCTTAAAAACGCGTATTATTCATTATTTCACTCCAACACAATCGTTTTTAGTGACTAGAGATAAGAATTTCCCTCAGAAGCGGCATCTCAGATAATGAGAATAAGTCGTTTTATTCAAGGAAGAAAAATGATAAAGAAGGTCTCCCCATGTGGGCTAGCGTCTTCTTGTGTTTTATTTAGCAGGCCAGGGAAAATTGAGGCTCAGAATCTTATGCGAATAGCTTCTGAATGTAATCCACAAGTTGCTGGGTGATGCGGAAGGCCTTGCTGAGAACGGAATCGGGGAGAGGGGGACTTGCCCCAAAGAGAGAATTGGCGATTGTCTGAACTCCGGGAAGTTGGGAGCTCAAAGCAGCTATGGCCAGTGCATTCTCTTTCCCCACATTCTGCTGGAAATGCACAAGTGCCTTTGGAAACACAAACACATCTCCCTTCTCTAAAGTCTTGCTGAAGAACTTGTTGGTGGTGTCAATGAAACCCACAAGAAGCTGGCCTTCCAGTAAAACGAGAACTTCGGTGGCTCTTGGGTGTGTGTGAGGAGGATTTATTCCACCCACTGCGAAGTCGATGCGGACCAGCGATATTCCCAAAGTGTTCAGGCCCGGTATCTGCACTACGTTGGCCGGCGTTACATTGGAACCTACATCATTCACAGTGTTCCCCGCCTTCCCCAGTCCGCTGAAGAAGAAGTCCTCTGCCGATACTTCCTTGGGGTCTTTGCAAACGAACCCGTTCACCTTAACTGCACATTTCAAGCAATTTCTTATTGTTAGCCAAATCATAGATCATGATACCTAATTAACTGGACATTTCAAGCAATTTCTTAGCCACTCGCCCAACAAGCAAATGATATAAAGCTATATTGTACTCACCCTCGCTGTCCTTGACTGCGACGCAGAAATCTTGCAAGGGATCGGCATCCGCTGCCATGACATTTTCACTGTAACAACACATCAACATTATAAGTCCCAACGTGAAGTAAATCATGCGGTTAGCCATTGTGATAGAGATACAGAAGAGCTCAGTCTCAGGATATGACTCTGTGATTCAGAAGAATCGGACCGAAGAGCTCAGGATATGAATGCGTGATTGAATTGTGTATTACAAGCCCATCACATGTCTCTTATATAGCGGAAACATGCCAGGACTCATTCCTGTCCATGCAATTGTTTAGTTGCAATATACTTCTAGAATTGGGACTAATTCATGTTGACGGAGTTTTTATTTATAATTAATTATAATTTACAGGACTAATTCATGTTGACATAGTCGTTAATTATCATATACTTGCAGAGTTGGTGCTCTTTTCGTTTACTCGAACTGACTACGTAAGGCCTACGCCATATAGTTATCCTAGCTTCCAGAGACGTATTCTCCTCATTAATCTTTAAAATTGTTGATAATCTCACATTCTTTTGGCAGTGTGAAATCGTTCACTAACACGCTATTAGAAGGATCAGCTCTTTGAAATCGTTAACACTCTATTGGAATTGGGAAAAACAGAAAAATTTCTTACCTCTGAAAACAAACTTGTCTTTGGACCATAAATTTTTTATATATTACAAGATTTAATAAACGATCTTTGATTGACATTGAATAAATAACAAAAGAGAGATGGCACAAATAACAGGTCAAATTTTTTGGTGTGGATACAGTGAATGATAATTAATTACTTTAAATGTAATTTCTATATATTGCTTCTAACAATAAAGATCCTAAATTAGAAAAATTAATCCTAGTTAACTATTATGAATGACAAGACGATGAGTGTTACATGTGCAAGAAATGAGATGGAGAGGGTCATGCTAGAGAGACATTGAATTGAATAGCGGAAACATTCCAGGACTCATTCCTGTCCATGCAATTGTTTAGTTGCAATATACTTCCAGAATTGGGACTAGTTCATGTTGACGGAGTTTTTATTTATAATTAAGTATAATTTACCGGACTAATTCATGTTGACGGAGTTTTTATTTATAATTAATTATAATTTACAGGACTAATTCATGTTGACATAGTCGTTAATTATCATATACTTGCAGAGTTGGTGCTCTTTTCGTTTACTCGGACTGGCTACGTAAGTCCTACGCAATATAGTTAACCAGAGACGTATTCTCCTCATTAATCTTTAATATTGTTGATAATCTCGCCATTCTTTTGGCAGTGTGAAATCGTTCCCTAACACGCTATTGGAAGGATCAGCTCTTTGAAATCGTTAAGACTCTATTGGAATTGGGAAAATCAGGAAAATTTCTTACCTCTTTAAATTTCTTACCTCTGAAAACAAACTTGTCTTTGGACCATACAATCCCGTGTACCAGGATTTATCTCGTTTATTTTTGAGCGGTATATTGACTCAAAGATTGTTGATAGTTTATATTGCGAATCAAAATTCTATATTAAAGAGTCAAAATATAATTTTATATTAAAATGCTCGAAACTTTTTTTTAAGGGGAAGATAGCTTATTTATACAGCCATGATAATATTCAAGGAGATTGAAACAAGTTTCTGAGTAAACAAACAGGGCAAAGAGATTAAAAAGATTTAACCTATGTTACAAGATTTACAAAATGATCTATGATCAAGACATTGAATTAATAAATTAGAGATGGCATAAATAACAGGTCAAGAAGATAGCTTATTTATACAGCCATGATAATATTCAAGGAGATTGAAACAAGTTTCTAAGGAGTAAACAAACAGGGAAAAGAGATTAAAAAGATTTAACCTATGTTACAAGATTTACAAAATGATCTATGATTGACATTAAATTAATAAATTAGAGATGGCATAGATAACAGGTCAAGAATTTTGGTGTGGATAAAATGAATGATAATTAATTGTGCACAGTAAGTTTCTGGATTCAATTGTGTGAGTTTTTTAGCATCCAGAAACTCACACAATCGAATCCAGAAACTTACTATGCATCATAATGGATTGTGGAAATCTGATCTTGTTAGTTGATAATTAATTACCTTAAATGTAATTTCTATCTATTGCTTCTAACAATAAAGATTCTAAAGTGAAAAAATTAATCCTAGTTGACTATTATGAATGTTAAGACGATGAGTGTTACATGTGCAAGAAATGAGATGGAGAGGGTCATGCTAGCGTGACATTGAATTGAATAATTAAATAAATAAATTCAAGGGGACACTAACATGTACATAGTTCTTGCAAGAACATTATTGAAGAGAAGGTTTACTTTAACTATTAGCAAGGAAGGTTGATGGACTCCAAATCATTAGATGTCACTTTAGACTACTCACAAAAGATAGATTCAACTAAATAGTCACATAAGAAAATTAAAATTGCATTAAATGATAAATAGAAGATTATCGATTCTTATCTATGGAAACATGGATAAATAGTTTGTGTTTTCTATTATATAAAATAATTGATTAATCAACATGAGTGCATTAGAAAGAACATATTTTACATCAAACTAGGATATTGGAATCACTTTACAAATCAAATAAAATACTTGAAGAGATAAGTAAAAAAATGTAAATGGAGCATGCAAATTTTGATGAAAATTAATTCATTTATCTGTCAAAAAATATCTTAAAATAAAGATTTGTCCTATAATTATCCATGAACCGCTTGCAAATTGAATGTCTATATTTAATTATATATCAATAAAATTATGCAACCATGTATAAATTTGACTCACAATAAATAGTAAAAAGTATCATGCTCACAATTTTAACAAGTGAATACAGGCACAAACAATCTTATGTTTAAAATCATAACTAAAAACTTTCCAAAGCATCCACATATATCTTGATGAACAATGGCGTATTGTGAGCACTTATGGGCATTACATTAATGATGTCATTGCAATAACACTACCTATAAGGTGAGGAAGAGAAATGCAAATGCAATTTAGAAAAATATATATCACTCACTCTATGATGGAGGAAATCCTAAAGGGTTTTAGCATCTTGATACAAATTCTTCATAGGGATACTAGAAAGCATCATCTCTCCTTGGGTCCCTATATGAAGAATCCAAGTCCAAGTCTACATAATGAGAATATCTAATGAAAACACAAAGAGGAAATAAAACAAGTTTAAAGCCTTTTTTGTTTGATGTATTTAGATTTTTATTCCATGATATTTCCATTACACTCATGAGGCTTATAAAGCCTTTCATTCTCGTTAAAAACTACCTTATGGGAAGAACTTCCTAGCAACTAATTTATTAGTTAATCTAAACTGATTTATTTCATTTTATCTAAACCTAGAAACTTAACTAATTAATGTAATATGCCAACATTGCCCAGCTTATTACATTAATCTGACCAAGAGTGGAATTTATAAGGGATTTAGACCCAACCCTCTAGAGACTTTGATGAAGCACCTTCACAAATCTTCCTCACTCGCTCAAAAAATACCGAACTAACTACATCAGTTGATCTCCTGACCACGATCAATCAAGAAACACCAAAATATCCACATCAGTATCTACTAACCACAAAATCTTAAGTTGTCTACACAAAATGAGTGTTCCTACCTCCCCTGCACAATGAGACACATTTCCTTGTGCATCACAAAACAATGATGCCCTTGAGGAGCCAATTCACACATCTCAACCCTTTTTTGTGACATGGCCAAATATTGTACCAGTTCAGAGGGTTCTAAATATTTCAAGTGTGCTTCCGACTTTCAAACAAAATTTACATCCTGACAAGAGGGACTTGAGAACTAATGGAACTCCCTTTGATCCAAAGATAGTGTCTAAAGAATGGCATAAAAATATGACAATCGGGATCATGAAATTGTATATTGACCCATTGATAGATTGCAAGAACCAGTTGTCACCATCGCTCTTCCTGATGATCTTCTAGCTCGTCAAATATCCTATCTTCCTGAAATGGCTCTCATTGGTAAGTTCAATGACTCTTCCTTATGTATTTCTGATGTACGTATCTAGGTTAAAAGCCACTGGAAGGGTATCAACGATGTATTCTATATAGATCCAAAGTTAAAGTTTTTTATGGTCTTATTTGAATCTAAAACACACATAGATATTGTTCATAAGCACAAGAGTTGGTTTTATCAAGGTTCGGATCTTCTCACTTTACATGGGTCCCAAATTTTAAGCCAAATCCAAAACTTTGTGTCTTTATGCCTTTCTGGATAACATTTTCGATGATCTCTTTCGAATATAGAGAACCTGACTTCATTGAATGATTTGTAAACAATTTGGGCATATTTGTAAAGCATGACCTTATTCCATATGAGCATACTCAATTTCCAATAAGGGTTTGTCTGCTACTCAACTTACTGAAACCTATTCCAAAATCCTTTATTATTAAGTCAAAATGGGGTCTATGGGAGAAGTAAGTAATTATCAGGATGCTAAAATAGTTGATCGACATGAAGATCGATTGCACCATTTTAATACTCAATGTGGTTGGAATGTATAGCATATATTGTAGTATGTCAAAATCATAATTCATTCCCTGAAAAATATGCTTTTTATATTGCAAAAAGGGCCAACAAGGGAGTTAATCTTCAAGAACCACCTACAATGGTACGTAATGAGGTAGAAATTTAGGATTCAACTATTCTTTCTCCTTATTATGCTAATTTGAGAAATGGTCAAATTATATAGTTAGACAAAATGCATGGGAATGCGGTAACCATTTCTTATGATGTGATTAAAAGCATATTTTCTTTATTTGATCTAGTATCTGGAAAACTAGTATATTCCTTTAGTGGGATGAAAATGCATCCAGCTACAAATCTAATGTTTAGTTACAATTAATTGGTAAGTCAAATTATGGAAATCTTCTGGGTTATCCTGATCAGTAGGATTTGCAAAAAGAAAAGATAGTTTAGGATCTGATTTTTTCCAATTCACCAGCTGATATCAAGCTGCCATCTCCTAATTATATAGGGGACTAGAGAGAGCCTTATAGTGTATTTGAAGCATATTTATAAATCCTTGTAGAAGAGCTAGCCCTCTTAGTAGTATCTAAATTATATGATGAGATTGCTGATCAGGAAATGTTTGGGGAGTTTTCTCATTGTACTAGCCTCCAACTCAATAATTTTGATACACATAAGTCTTCTTAATGATATGATGACATTTTCACTATAACAACACATCAATATTAAAAGTCACAATGTGAAGAAATCATGTGGTTAGCAATTCAAGAAATTAATGTTGACATGTTGACGAAGCCATTGATTATAATTTATGGACTAATTCATCTTCACATAGTCGCTAGCTATAATATATTTGCAGAGTTGGTGCTCTTTTTATTTACTTGGAGTGACTTTATAATTATTGATATTATTGCATTTGTTTTGGTAACTGTTACCGATTTTCAGTACCAGGCTCAATCAAATGAGTTGTCATGTTTTAAAATAATTTGAGGTTACATCTTGTTTCTGCTGAAATACATACATATGAAAAAGATTGAACATTATGAGAAGAAGTAATCTTTATTGACAACATAAGTGAACCATGTCTCACACAAGCCATGAGACTAACCCTTATGATACAAATAAAAACAAAGTTGTACATTTTAAAGATGCTAAAAAAGTAAAGGCACAAATAGTGTAGGGTGACTCGTCATTGCCTGGATGATGAGTCCAGCTTGTGTTGCTTTTCCTTGTTTGTATTTCTCTCGTTTGTCTTGCATCCAGCCACATGATAGCTTTTTTATTTCTATTGAGCATTAAAGGTTGTCATTAGTATCAAAGGTTATCAAAGACATCGATTGGTTACATATATTAATCCAGTCAATACCTACAAGCAAAATAGGATAGTCGGTTTAAGTGTATACACTGAGTACCAGTCAGTTTACTGAGCATCAACAGACACCGATACCAAGCAATAGTAAACATCGAGCATCAGAATGAACACTAAGTAGTTTATACAGTGTTTACCGAGGATCACAAGAAATGGCATAGTAATCAGGAATGACACATTCTTCTATGCAAACGGTTACAACAAATCAGAAAATGTATTACCAAGATCAAGAACAATTTATTGTTGAGATTTTCATTAAATGTAATGAAGATCTTATGTAATAGTTTTATCTAGATCATTTTTGTACACTGTAGATTTTAGGGTTTTGTCTAAGATTTGTTAACCTAATTTTGTAAGCGGCATAAAGCAGTATGCTATATAATTGTATGTTTGCATCATTTTTTATGTGAACTAATGTATTATCGAAGAAGCACTTGAAGCACTTGTCTAAATTCAAGGTTATCAGTTGATAAAGAAGAACAGTATATAGAGGAAATCAGATTAAAGGTGATATGTTATTAGTACTTTATTGATTTGTATCAGACAATCAAGTTGTCATTTAGCAGATAGTTACCTATTGCTTTCTAATCATTTTAATAGAGGTTTTGGTTAAATCTCTTAACAGAGTAGACTTGACAGGCTTTTGTAAATCTCTTAACCGAGTGCACACTCAAGTAGTGTTGCTAAAATCCTATCACTAGGTAGATCTAGCTGATCTAATATGTTACTCCTAATATGATAAGATCACTAGAAGTGATCAAAACTTGTAGCCCTAACAGGAAAACCTTTTTCTATCTGCAGTAGTTAAGAATTTGTGGGTGTCATCTCCACCATAGTTTTTACCTTCTAACAAGGGTTTCTACGTTACCAAAATACTTGTGTTATGGGACTGTTATATTGTTGATTTCATGTTATTTACTTTCACAAGTTAAATGAATGAATGTTATATGCATTTGGTGCAAGTTATTTTGGAAGGTTACATTGTTTACTAGTTCAGATTTGAAAGGTTTATTAGTGAAATTTTTTGTGGACACTGATTCACCCCTCCCCTCTCAGTACCCTATCTCTCCTAATTCCAAAAAGCTTGCTACTCCATTCCTACATATAAAAGATAGAAATGATGTTAGATATCATAGATCTAAGCAATAAAATGTCATCATGCACTATGGATGCCCACATCTACAAATATATAAGTTTGTTACTCACATGCATTAAAAGGGATAGCCTATCACTGATGTCTGAGAAAGCAAGAGATATCAAAGCAAAAAACCCATATGTCATATTTTTATAACTAGTTTGCTTCATGTGGAGTTACAGATGTCTATCATGTAGCACATGGAGTTAAATGTGGCTCCCACAAGGGTAGAACCCAGCATGCTACAGGATGGAAAATCAACTAGATTGAGACAGTGGCATCAAGATAGTATATAATAAGATAAAGTAAAAGTACAGTCCATTTATTGAATACAATGTTGCTAGTGTTTCAAAAGGAGCTACAATAAAATCATTATTTAACATTTTGAGACAGCAATGAGCTCAAAATAGTGATATGCTATGCTATCAAAGAAAGATGGAGAAGCATATGCAAATGGAAAAATCAGCAATGCAAAAAACAAGGATAATGTTCAAGTAAGGAGTAGAGATACATAATGGTCTTCAAAGGAAAACGTGATACATTATGACAGTGAATAATGCATGTGATTAGTAAATGAAAGGTTCAAATATAAAGAAAATCAATTTTAAGATCAGGCCACATATATGTTTTCATGTACATTGAATAGATGACTTGATGTCCTACAGTGCGGAGCAACATAGCTTCAAGGTACAAGTGCTAGCATCAATAAGCAAAGGGGGTATTATGTTATCAAAGTGAATTCAAATTCATAGATCTTTAGCAATGGCAGCCTTGAATTGGGGATATACAAAGAGGTAATTTAGATACAAGTTAAAAGTAAAAGAAAAGTACAACAGAGAAATGCATGATGGCCCAAGTGTGTGCACAAAAGAAGTGACATGAATCATCAAAAAACATAGAGATGACATTAATGCTAAAAGGTATCCACAAATGAAATGCCAACTATGTGATTATAGACAAAGATATATTCTACGTTTTTAGCAAGATAAATTCAGATCTTGTCATGTTCATATCAACTTGTCTTTGAAAAAAAAGATGGTTTTAATATAATCAACTTCAACAAGTTCAAATATTGTCAATTACCTATAATGGTATCAAGCACAAGTGCTGCAATAGGTGGGTTTGTTATTAAAAGGTCAATGAAGGAGAACCCCCAGCAAGTTACACAGTATAAAATCCTCCAGAATTGCCGTAGAATTCTGAAAATAATAAGTAGGGATTCAAAACTTGTTGCAACAAGCAGAGGGTTTTTATTTTATTTTGGTTTTTTAGCTTCAGTTGTGTATGTAGATGTTCATGGCCGCTCAGTATAAAAGTAAAAAGAGGAATGAGCATTTTCAAAAATTTATAGCTGAAAGATAACAACAACAAAACCTTCATTAGAGCCAGCATATTAAAAATCAGTTTCTTGCATAAAAATCAGAGATATGTTTCATATATTTCTCTTCAGCATAAAGTAAATGCATGCTTAGATGGATCATTTTAATTGTTCTTAAGAAAAGCTCGAAGTAATGGATCAAACATAGTAATGAAAAAAAACAAGTCTTCAAAGAAATCAAGCACCAAGGAAGGAACACATCAAAATGCACGAAGATCTACAGGATATGGATCTCAAATGAGTTTATTATCAAAAAAAAAATGGCCACAATCATATTGAGCAAAGGAATGTTTCAAATTTACAAAAGTGCCAAAAGATGCTCACTATTTTCATAAATTTGTATGAAGGGAGCTCTGAATGCAAGCTCTTTCAAGCTGTCAGTGCTAAGATGGTTTTCAAACCTCCAAAATTCTACTTCAAAATCCTTCAAAGCCCCATTCATGGCTGCCAAACAACATCATAAAAATCTCCAAGAGAAGAAGAGAAGCAACCCTCATCCATGGCATGAGCAGCAGACAAGGAGCAGCAGCAAAAAATTCCAGTCAAACCCTTTATATTTCCCTAGCAGCTGGAGCAAAATGTCATTCTCAGCCAAGGAGAAAATGCAAAGCGAAATAATGAATGAGTTTAGTGTTCAAAAAATCCCCTATCTTCTTCTTTGTGTGCCAAGGAGAGAGGAATTTTTCCTTACTTTATTCTTTCATGTTTTCCCCAAGCAAATACCTCATGGGCATGCATTTTAATGGTACATGCGAAAGTGATATATTTATCACTTCTTTTTCCAAGTTCCAGTCTTAAATGTAAGAAGACTATATTATTAAAATGATAATCATAAATCATTTTAATAATATATTTCAAATGTAATATATTTATTTAGATTTTTTTTAAAAGTTAATAATAAAAATCTTATTTTAAATAAGTTATTAATAATTCATTTATTAGTTCTCTGTATTAATCAATGGCTCACCGGTGGCTTCTTTCCTTCATCCCAAGGTGTCAGACAAGGTGATCCCTTATCCCCTTTTCTGTTCATCATCATGGTTGATGCTTTGAGTTATGCCATTAATGCATCTCACACTGTTGGGTTGTGGCTTGGTGTACCCATTTCTGGCACCTCTATTTTGGTCACACATTCTTTATTTTTATGATGACATACTCCTATTTGGTAAGGCTTCCCTTCTGGAGGCTAAGCAAGTTAGAAATGTTTTGGACCTTTATTCTTTAGCCTCGGGTCAAAAAATCAACATTCATAAATCTAAGGTTTATCTCTTTAACACATACCTAATAATAGCTAATAAAATTATCAATATCCTAGGATTTCCCCTTGATGAACTTCCTTTTATTTATCTAGGAGTTCCTTTCTTCACAGGATCAAACAAAGCAATGTATTGGCACTCGCTTGTTAGTCGTATTAAATCCAAGGTACTGGCTTGGAAATCAAAGTGGCTCTCACTCTCTGGTAGAATTCTCTTAATCAAAATTGTTCATCAGCTATTCCTAACTATTATTTTTCAGTATTGCAAGCCCCAAAGTCAGTTCTTAATGAAATTGAGAAACTAATCTAGGATTTCCTTTGGATAGCTAACATGACAGAAGAAAGGAAAATCCCACTTATTTCACTATCAGATATGTCATCTTCTTTATCTACTGGTGGTGTGGGTCTACATAATCATACTTCTTGTAATTTGGCCTTTGGAGGTAAACTAGTTTGGAAATTATTTACTCAACCTAACATTAAGTGGTATCGTCTCATGCAAGAAAAATACCTCGATATCTTAGACCCCTCTAGAATTATCTCTATTCTTGATCCTCCAAAAGGGTAGGCCATTTGGAACTTTATGATAAAATCTAGGCATATTATCACTTATTTTGTGTCATGGGAAGTTCATAATGGTGAATCAATTAATTTCTAGCTTGATTCATGGAATGGTTTTCCTCTATTATATAGCCTACAGCCTTTCTTAGATATTTAGGAAGCAGCTTCTTTGCATTGGAGTCCCAAACTAATTAACTATGTATCTATAGTGTACATTCATTTTGGATTAGTCATATGGAAAGACTTTTCCTTTCTTCCTATTGATCCTTAGGCTTCCATCTCTGCTAATCAATTTCTTTCTAAACAATTCATTGTCTTTTCCAGGGCCTCTGATCATCTCTTTTGGGCTCCATCCCCGGACGGAAACTACATAGTTAAGTTAGGATATGAGATGGCCCAATCTTGTCTAAATGATAAGATTAAGCAGAGGGCCTTTCTTTTTTGCTGGCATAATTCAGTTTTACCCAAGGTAGGGTTTTTTTCCTGGCTTGTCCTGAGGAACCGCATCCTTACAAGTGAAAGACTTTCTAGACTCAATATTGCTAATGCATTTCAATGTGTGCTATGTAATCAGGCCCAAGAGTCCACTAATCACCTTTACCTCAATTTCCCCTTTGCCCAAAAATGTTGGCTTGCTGTCATGGAGAAGTTGGAATTTTCTATGCCTCTCCCATTGTCTGTATGGGACCTTTTTCAATCTTGGCCAGTATTGTTTCCTAAATCTATGTTTCCTTGCATTTGGGTTTGTTCTCCCTCTTTGATCTTGTGGTCTATCTTGTGGGAAAGGAATAAATGGATCTTTCACAATCATGCCTCTTCTCTTGATGTTGTCCTAAATAGGCTCCATCAATCCATTTTTGAGGTTACCAATGCTTATACCTGTAAGTTTAAGGGTAATCGGGGTTTCTCCTCTTAGGATGGTATTATCTCTAAGAAGTGGAAGGGTTTGATGTTTCCTTCCCTTCCTTTCCCCCTCTGTCCTAAAGATAGGTTGCAATCTAGAGCATCAATTAAATGGTCTCCTCCCCAACCTGGTTTTGTTAAGCTTAATTTTGATGGTTCTTCAAAGGGAAATCTAGGTAAATCTGGAGTTGGGTTTGTTCTTCGTGACTGTCATGGTTCTGTTATCTATTTTGAGGCTCACCCTATCCCACAAGGAACAAACAATTTGGTGGAAGCCTATGCTTTTCTACATGGTCTTACTACTGCTAAGAATCTAAATATTAAATCTCTTCATGTTGAAGGTGACTCCTCGGTGATTATCAATGCATATTTTAAGAGGTGTTCTTTTTCAAGGAACATCTAATTGTTGGAAATATTCAGGAATTAACCGAGTTACTGAGAGGGGAGGGGTGAATCAGTAACTCCAAATTTTCTTTCAATTACAGATGTATTAACATGTAATTCACTTTTAACCTTTTGCATACAGAAAGCATGAAACTTAAAAGCATTCACAATAATGACACATAGATTTGGTTACCCAGAAACCTTCCAAAAGAAAGTAAAACTGGGGTGGGGATGAAACCCACAAAGCTTTAATACTGCAGAATAAAGTTGGCCGGTTAAGGCTTACAATTTGATCACTTCTGATGATCTGCCCCGTTAGGAGCAATAAGGATTGCTAAATCCACCCTGTTAAAGGATTTACAAACATACAATGAAGTATGCACTCGGTAAAGAGATTTTACAAAAGACTGTTAAGTCTACCCGGTTAAAGGATTTAGTACTGATTCACCTGTTAGGATGAAACAGTAGATCTCTTGCTTTGTAACTGGATTGCTGATTGAGATTCGCTGATGTACTGATCACCTTCTGTGATGAATTTATCTTTGTTGTTCCTTATACTTCTCAAGCCTTCTGTAATTCGCTTATCTCTGCCTTTCTTTCTCTTTTTCACATATGTTTCATCATTCATACATCTTGACATTTTTACAACATTGTTTATATACAAGTCTTAAACAATTAATTACAATTACAATTACAAAGTCGGCTTGACAAATAAACATAAGTGCTACTAAGTCGGCCCAAGTATGGTTACACGGTTCCTGCAAACTGACTCGGTGACTTTCTGATACTCGGCGTCCACTGCATTACTCGGCATCGTCATGCACTCGGTAGAAGTGAAGGCACGGTTCATACTGATCACTCGGTAGGTTTTGAACTCGGTAAATACTGGTGACTCGGTAGACATGATGTTACTCGGTTTACATTATCCTGTTCGGTTTGTACTAACTTCCTCGGTTTGCACTGTCTGCTCGGTTTGCACTGTTTGCTCGGTTTGCACTATTTGCTCGGTTTGCACTGTTTGCTCGGTTTGCGCTGTCTGCTCGGTTTGCACTGTTTGCTTGGTTTGCACTATTTGCTCGGTTTGCACTGTCTGCTCGGTTTGCACTGTTTGCTCAGTTTGCACTGTCTGCTCGGTTTGCATTGTCTACTCGGTTTGCACTGAGAACGCAAATAAGTGTTGTCACTAGTGGCAATTCTGCTTAATGCCAACAATCTCCCCCTTTGGCATTAGTGACAAAAACACTTATTGGCCAAAACTTTATAAACACGAATCATGCTGAGTTTTATTTTGATTTTTCAAAATTTGTCTTTGTTATAGGGCTTTATACATTGTCTCCCCCTTTCAATGTGCTAATAACTATTTCTTATACAAATCTTCTTCTATACATATCTCTCCTTCTATACATATCTCCCCCTTTTTGACGATAATGCCAAAGGTGCATATACAAGTTATTTACAGAGAGAATCCAAAATTTGATAGAAAATCAGAATGTACCTTCATTATTAGTGCCAGGGTTCTGTCCCAACTTTCTTGCAGGATTTTACATGTTTGTATAGCAATTTGGACTTCTCCAGAGAGTTCAATCATGTGATCTGCTATAGAGAACTGATTGTCATGAATCAATGTTTTGGAATGTTCAATGTGCTTATACATTGTATTCATGATGGGAAGGATCATGTGTTGGATGTCTAGCAGTGTGGACCGGATCCTTGTGTCTTCTTTCAGTAGATCAGACTGCATATTTGATAGGTGTGAGATTTTCATGTGATGAGCAGAGCTTGAACTTGGTTCAAGTTGCAGCTTCTGTATGCTAATCTTCATATCCTCATCCATTTTATTCATTTTATCCTTAACATCCTTTGTGAACTCGGCAATATTGCACAATCTGGCCAAAAGAGAGGTAGCATTCGAATAGATAGATTCAATGTTAGACAAAACTGAAGACAATTCCTCTTGGTTAATAGCTATGTGCTGAGCAATGTGCTCAAGCACTTTATTGTTGAATCTCTTCTCGGCTCTTTCAACTAACTTTTCTATCCCGGATGAATCCTCATTGTATTTCTCAACTGCTTCTGCTAACTGTAACAAAACATGTTGGGAGGAGTCTACTTTAATGCCTAATGCATCAGACAAAATGTCCTTAGCATCCTTGATGATTTGATACTCCTTGTCTCTCTCCTCTTTAAGTTTCTTTTGTTTTGCTTTCCTTTGGAGGATCTCACCTATATTCTGCATTTGGTCCGCTGAAAGATTTGCAAAATCTAATGTAGGAATTTCTATCTCTTCATCTAGGTCTATATCCTCTACTATATTCTTACCCAAAAATTTTATACTCGGTAGAGCCTTAGGCTTATCTGTACTTAATGCTTTGGTAGTAGTGACAGTAGATAAAGTAGGGCTGGCTATAGATACTGGCATACTTTCTACTGGAGAACTTAAAATATTTACACTTGAAGATTCAAAAATTGGAAAACTTACTGCTGGAAAACTTGATGGTGCAGGAGACTGCAGCTCGGTAGAAGAAATGGTAGCTGCTTCTATTGTTGCTAGGGATGATTGGACAAATGTGGAAGTTGTCACAACCATGCTTGAAGGTGTCTCCGGGCTGGATGTAGAAACTTTTACTGGAGAGGTAGGAAGGGATGCAATGACTTCTGCTGCTATCCTCACAGTATCATCTACCTCAGTGTCTTCTTCTTGTTCATCACTGTCATCTTCAATATCTTTTATTATGACTGTTTCAATACTCGGTTGGTGAAGGTGGTATATGTTCTTCCATGTAGCATTTGCAGCCTTCACAACCGATTCAATATTGTTGATCAAAATCAAACAAGTATTGAACTTCAATGTCATCTTATTTTCATTTTCTTTTAATGCCTTCTTTACTTCATCATTTTTCAAGCTCGGCATCAACTGTCTCAGGTTTTGATCAAATATATCTATCACAGTTTGCTTTGCATTGCTCCATCTCATTTTTATTGGATTCAATAGAACTGCTGGAACCTGTGGGGCAATTTCTTCAGGAGAGTATTTCCACTGTCCCATCTTCTCAATAACAGCATCTTCTATTTCCTTCTGTTCTGTTTCTGATCTGGTTTCATATCTTAAGGATTTTATGTTACTTACTCCAGATCCTGATCCGTCTCTAAAGAGTTTGAGCTTTTCTTGAAGGTTTAGAGGAGGCCTTTTGAATAGTATGTCTTTATCTGCCTTTTCTGCCTTGTCTGCCTTGCCTCTTGTATTTCTCCTTGTAAATACAGCAGTAGGAGGCTTAGGTGCCTTAGTAATAAATACCTTTCCTTTCTTCTTTGCAGGTTCTAGTTCCTCTATTTTCTCATCCTTTTCCTCTTCTTCTTCATCTTTTTCTTCTTTGTCCTCGGTTATCATTTGCATTTTGGCTATCCTCTTCTTTCCTTTGTTTACCGCCTGTGGAAGCTTTATGCTTAGTTCAATTCTTACCTTAGCTTCATCATATGTTCCAAAATATGGAGCTTTGGGATTGACAGGCTGATTAAGAAGAGCTTCAATGATATCCTTGGTTTCATCAATATTTACCTCATAAGGAAGAGGTTTTACATATACAGTCCTTGGTTTAACTGCTTGAATATATACATTATCACAATCCACCATAAAACAAATGTCGTCTTTGTAATCTTCCACCAACTTCTGTGGAATCCGGAATCTGTCATTCATTTTCTCTTTGAAAGACTCAAAATAATTGTCCATGATGCTTTCAAAATTTTCACCCATTTCTGAGATGTATTCATTTATTTCATAGAGGACTGGCACATCTTTTCTCCATACAAATTTTCCTTTAGAAGGGAAGAATTTCAGAACATAGAAGAATAAACAGACCAATAAGGATCCAAACTTACATGGATTGTTCTTGGAAGTTTTAATGCTTTCCATGTTTTTGTTAAACTGCTTTAACAATAAGTCTGCTAGGTCAAATGTTAAGTTATTCTTGACCACTTTGTATGCTAGGTCAATAGCTTCACAGGAGACACTGTTCTGTTGACTAGAACTGTAAATCTTATGGGCAATGATGTGTGTACCAAACTTCAGTTCAGCGTCGGTAATGCTGCTAACTTTCATGCCTCTACCGTCCCACTCGGCTAGGGTTTTCTTCTCTAGTTCCGTCCGACCTAGGGTTTTGGTAGTTTTAGTTTTGTTCAACATGGGAAGACCGGTGACTTGATGAATCATCTTCTTTGTAATCTCAATAGGTTGCTCAAGCCAAATCTTGCCATCATGTACTCAGCTGAGAATATATCTAACCCATTTATCTTGAAAGTTTCAAGGTAGATGTGCAATGTGAACTAAACCTTTATCTTCCAGATGTTTGTGCTCGGGTTTCAGAATACCATCCACACATAGTTCTTCACGCACAATATCTAGTTCTAGGTTCCCCATTTCATGAATAGAACAGTTGAAATGATTGCGGATATCGTTAATAAGCAGTACCTTAGGAGGAATCTGAGATTGAGCTCCATTCGGATCTAGGGCTGCTGCAATTGCGGGCACGATCTTGAAATCTGGTGCTTTCCACTCCCCTTGGACTAACATATCAGATCCTTTCTTTGCTGAAGTGCTGGATGATGCCATGATAGCTCTCAGAAAATTCCTTTCGCAAAAGTATTGAATCGCTGGGTTGCTCTTGAAATTATCTGCTCTCAAAGTGCTAAAGGTTCGCGGTGAAGAATGAGTTCGTTTACTTGCTTTTTGTTTACAACTCTGTCATTAATGCTCATTACAAATTAGGGTATGAATTCTGACAGACTGTCACCCACTAAGAATTAATTGCTCGGTAAAGACTTCGCAACTTGGTGAACTCGGGAATTCATATTGCTCTGACCTCGCTCGGTAAAGACGGGTACCGACCTTGCTCGGTAAAGACTGATACCGACCTTTCTCGGTGAAGACTGATACCGACCTTGCTCGGTGAAGACTGATACCGACCTCCCTGTGATCTTACTGCATCTTACATGCTGATTTAGATCTTTCTTTTAATTCGGTTCTGGAACTGCTTGAAATTGGTCTATGAGAATACAGTTCCAGTGCTTTCTTGGAAATTTAGTTTGAGTCGGTAGAGCCATCCATTCCATTACTTGGAGTGGATTGCTCGGTAGCTTTAGGAATCCATTTTTGTCTTACCTGTTTCCTGACCTTAGTTGCTTCATTCTTCTTTCCATCTTCAACTTCACTAGCATTCATGCAGTTTCTGGCTATGTGACCGAGTTTAGTGCATTTGAAGCATCTTACGGTAGTATCTCTTTTCCTTAGATGATGTTTTATGCAATTCATGCCAATGTGTCCATATTCTCCACAGTAATGACATCTACACTAGGTGTTGTAGTCCCATCCAAACATTGCTTTCATAATTTGTTCTGCTGGATTAAATGTCTTGGATCTGCACTCGGATGCTTGTGACCTTGCTTGTTGCACTTGTGACAATTACCTCTGAATCTAGGTTTTTCCCTGCATTCATTTGCTTTGTGACCAGGTTGATTGCAGTTGTAACATTTTCCATTGAATTCTGCTTTTTCACTATTCCAACATTTATTTGAAGTATGTCCTATTTTACCACAATGATTACAAGTAGGTTTTTTATTTCTTTGAGTACCTTGCTTAGAAGATTCGCCTTCTCCTTTGTATCCAAGTCCTGCTTTTCCTTTTTGCCTATGAAGATTTCGCTCATACAGCTGATTCAGGTCTTCTTGACTTTTCAACATTCCTTCATTGATTTGTTTTTCAGCATTTAGGTCATCCACCAATCTTAGATTGATTTCCTTTTCAGATCTTAGTTCTTCTCTTGTGCTTTCTATTTCTGATCTTAGATTCAGAATTTCCTCATTTGTATGAGAGATCTGATCAATTAGGTTTTCTAGCTGAAGGGTTTTATTTTGGACTTCAATGTTTCTTCCATCTAATTCATCTTTCAACTTGTTTCTTTGTTCCAAGATCTCACAGAATCTTGTAGAGTGTAGTTCTTGTTCTCTTTTCAATTTTCTCACTTCTTCCTGTAGAGACCCATTCTTTTCTAGGAGTTCTTTGATAGCATTATTTGCTTCATCTGAGTTATTTGAGGGAAAAAGATCTTCAATCTTTTCTTCAATGTAATTCTGATCATTCATCTGATTTGCAAGTTCCTTCCTTCTTCTTAGGGATTGGGAAAGATGTTCTTTTGCTTCTTTGAGTTTAGCTATGGCCATTTCCAGATCTAGCTTTTCATTTTCAATCACCTTGTTCAGTTTGAATACCTCCATTGTCCTGGATCTTTGCTCAAGCTAGTTAAGCTTTATCTTGAGAACCAATATTGCTCTGATACCAATTGTTGGAAATATTCAGGAATTAACCGAGTTACTGAGAGGGGAGGGGTGAATCAGTAACTCCAAATTTTCTTTCAATTACAGATGTATTAACATGTAATTTACTTTTAACCTTTTGCATACAGAAAGCATGAAACTTAAAAGCATTCACAATAATGACACATAGATTTGGTTACCCAGAAACCTTCCAAAAGAAAGTAAAACTGGGGTGGGGATGAAACCCACAAAGCTTTAATACTGCAGAATAAAGTTGGCCGGTTAAGGCTTACAATTTGATCACTTCTGATGATCTGCCCTGTTAGGAGCAATAAGGATTGCTAAATCCACCCTGTTAAAGGATTTACAAACATACAATGAAGTATGCACTCGGTAAAGAGATTTTACAAAAGACTGTTAAGTCTACCCGGTTAAAGGATTTAGTACTGATTCACCTATTAGGATGAAACAGTAGATCTCTTGCTTTGCAACTGGATTGCTGATTGAGATTCGCTGATGTACTGATCACCTTCTGTGATGAATTTATCTTTGCTGTTCCTTATACTTCTCAAGCCTTCTGTAATTCGCTTATCTCTGCCTTTCTTTCTCTTTTTCACATATGTTTCATCATTCATACATCTTGACATTTTTACAACATTGTTTATATACAAGTCTTAAACAATTAATTACAATTACAATTACAAAGTCAGCTTGACAAATAAACATAAGTGCTACTAAGTTGGCCCAAGTATGGTTACACGGTTCCTGCAAACTGACTCGGTGACTTTCTGATACTCGGCGTCCACTGCATTACTCGGCATCGTCATGCACTCGGTAGAAGTGAAGGCACGGTTCATACTGATCACTCGGTAGGTTTTGAACTTGGTAAATACTGGTGACTCGGTAGACATGATGTTACTCGGTTTACATTGTCCTGTTCGGTTTGTACTAACTTCCTCGGTTTGCACTGTCTGCTCGGTTTGCACTGTCTGCTCAGTTTGCACTATCTGCTCGGTTTGCATGTTTGCTCGGTTTGCACTGTTTGCTCGGTTTGCACTGTTTGCTCGGTTTGCACTGTTTTCTCAGTTTGCGCTGTCTACTCGGTTTGCACTGTCTGCTCGGTTTGCACTATTTGCTCGGTTTGCACTGTTTGCTCAATTTGCACTGTCTGCTCGGTTTGCACTATTTGCTCGGTTTGCACTGTCTGCTCGGTTTGCACTGTCTGCTCGGTTTGCACTGAGAACGCAAATAAGTGTTGTCACTAGTGGCAATTCTGCTTAATGCCAACACTAATATGTTCTATCTTAGATTTGGTCTCTTCTTGATTCATTTTCAGATTGCTTCTTAACCCACATCTTTAGAGAAGGTAATAATTTAGCGGATATGCTTGCTAATCTAGGTGCTTATAACTTTCATCTCTCTTATCCTTCCATTTTAGTGTCCCCAACTTCCCACCCTGCTATCTTTAATTTGATTCAAATTGAGTCTATCTAATTTTTCTCCTTTTTTCCTTATTTCCCCTAATATGTTTTCCCCATTTGTTCTCATTATTTATTGTTGAGGATCCTACATGTATGATGATATCTTTTCTCTACATGAATTCTTAATATTTTCATTATTTATTCCCATGTGTAATCTCCCAGTTGGTACTTATCTTTTGATGATCTAATTATTAGTTTGTAGGGTGGCTCAGTTGTGTCATTCCTTGAATGTCTTTTGATGAATCTTGCGCGTGTGACAGTGGATGGTACTTAAAATTTCTCTCATCCTTCTAAATCTTTCATACGATTGGCTTCAAATGGTCATTTTCTTTCAATCATAACTTTAACAGGGTAGTTGTATCTCATGATGGCTTTTCTTTTTATTATATATCTATCTCGCCCTTCTATTCTGCTACATTATTTAGTCTTTTTGGCTTCTAGTTCTCTGCTTAGACTTCCTGCTATGGTAGTTAATAGATACTCTGACGAGTTCAAGCCCTTTAATCTCTGAGTTCATCTCTCTTCTCTTGAACTCAAATTTCCCTTTGAAGGTAATGTTTCTGATGTTTCCCTTTCTTCTATGTTCATTATTCATTTCCCAAAGTGTTCTAGATGTATTCAGAGGTTAATTGGAGAGTCGGTTTTATCTCCTCGGTTTAAAAGAATTATCTTTCCATCCCAAATTATTTCCATCTTTTGCTCTAATTTTCTTGACTTATCTCAGTCCTAGTCCCTGTTGTTTAAAATTACAATCTGGTTCATCATGCCTCAATTTCTCCAAGATAATGGTTTACTATTGGCAGTTCAAAATTATAATTTTTGGCAAGATGATGCTCATGTAGGTGGCATCTTTCCATGCCATCTTCTTTTCAATTCTGATAAATTTACCATGATGTTAGTAGCGATAAATGATTGTCTCGCTTTGTCTTCTATTATGCCTCTTGATCACGTCCTTCATAGGACTTCCTTTGATGCGGGTTACAGGGGTAAGGCTTTTGCTAAAACATATGCTTTACTTGGTCTAATTTCCCATTCTCGTGCCTCCAACCTGGTCTCAGGTTCTTCTTCTATGGGTGGTAACATGTCTCCATGCAGTGGTCCTACTCCTTTGGTTATTCCTGAACATGCCTCAGATTCATCTGCAGCTGAATCCTCTTCTTCTCCCATTGCATCTCAAGGTGTCTCAGGTTTGGATACTTTTCTGTAGTGTGAAGCTAACAGATTGTGGAGCTCCTTGTTTTTATCGCCTCCTTCACATTTTGGAATTGGGGGCTTGTTCCATGATAATTAGTTGGCCCTGTTTATGGTTTTCTTTGGACTAATGTTTTGATGTAGAGACTCGACATTATACTCATCCTCTTATGATACTGAGCGATTTCTATATCAGGTGGATAGTTCACTCTCAACTGACAAATAAAGATGATGTCTTCTTCTTCTCTTTGGTGGGCAATTTTTGGCTTCTGCTTGCCAAGAAGTTTTTGTCTGCTCCAGTTTTGGCCTCACCGATGTATTCACATGCTTATTTGCACATTACTTTATGCTTTAAAGATGTAAAAGGGTGTTGGGTTATACATGTTGTAATTGGGCCTTCAATTGGCTTTGGGTATCAGGTAGTTTAGGTTTGGACATATATCATTCTCTTTTTTTGTAATCTTGAGAAATGCAGATGTGCATTTTCAGCGTGTATTGGGGATTTATTATGTAAATTGTAATTAGGTCTGATAATGGCCTTGGGTTTTGTGTAGCCTAGGTACTATTCAGATGATCAAACGTTGATCTTTGTATTGTAACAGGAACTATGAACAGAGTTTTTCTTTTCTAGTTATTTTCTCTGGGAGCCCTTTTTGAACCAGTTGATTAATATTAATATAAATATAAAGTTTTGCCACAAAAAAAATTTGTTTATTATCTATTATTTTCACAAATATTATTAAATTGATAATGTTATTAAGTGATTTTAATGATCACTTAATAAACATTATTAATATAATTAAATATTTATAAAAATAATAAATTATAAATAAATTATTAATTATTATTAAATTATTATAAATAGTAAATATCTTATAATCTATTTATTTAATTAAATATCTCTGATATTTATTAAATAAATGGATAATAATCATTTAATATTTATAATTTAAAATAATATTTTTATTTCATCTTTTAAAAACAAAAGATCTAAGTAAGATATTTTACCATATATGACTACATGCTGATGTCATGGAGATGAGGGTGAAGTTTTTGAGTGGAGTTATGGTATTTCATGAGGTTTTATGAGTTTTTCAGAGATAAGACTATATTTATGAGGGGTATTTATGATAGAGGTTATGAGGCATGACTTTTGGGACATATCTATGTCTTTTTGAAGTCCTTTAAGGGGCTCAAAATTGGCCTTGTAGGCTAAATCCGACCCAGAAGTTATTGCTTTCAAAATGCAGTTGGCTTTAAAATGCATGAGTATGATTTGAAGGCTCATTGGTAGGGAGTTCTTTTCTCTTGGCCTTGCTATTTTGTAAATTTTTGTTTTAAGTTCTTTACAGAAGCAAAGGGATTTTGTAACCCACTTTTAGAGATATACACATTTAAGACACCTTTTTTTTGTAATTTATAGCTTATGCCTTCCCTTCTTAGTCTGTTATTATGTACTTAGTGTTGGTACATAACTTTGTGATATTCTTTGTCCTTAAATTTGTATCACGCATTAGTGCCTTTAAGCAGTATTTCATACTTCTTTGTAGGTTTTAAGTTGTGCTCAGTCAGCTTTTTCCCAAAATTGTGAGAAAATATTTCTCTTTTAAGGGGATTGTTGTTTTTGGCCTTCTTACAAATTGATTATGTAGATATTGTGATTTAGTGGGGTTGTGCAAGAAATCTTATGTTATCATTTCATTATGTGTCAAGTCATATTTTTATTTCTCATATTTTTATTTCTAGTGCATCACCCTATAGGAATTAGATTTTATTTCTAAGCATCTTTCTACCTCTTTTCTCTAGCAAAAGTCTTAGTTTTAGGTGGTTTTAGGTGAGATATCATATAGGAATCGGCCTAGAATCTGGAGATTCATTCTAGCCATAGGTTACCCACAGCCTTGGAGTGTTTCCATGTTCCTCAAAGTTAGTCAATTAGTTTTGGCAACTTGATTAGGGTGCAACTTTTGAGTGATAATAGTAACTTGAAATCATTCACACTATATTGGAAGGATCAGCTTTTTCAAAAGAATATATATATATATATATATATATATATATATATATATATATATATATATATATATATATATATACATATATATATAATATATATATACATACATATATATATATAGATATACATACATATATATATACATATATACATACATATATATATATACATATATATATATATACACACATATATATATATATATATACACACACATATATATATATATA
>BSBK01010310.1:255000-285000 GCA_027943335.1 Chamaecyparis obtusa | reverse complement strand
CTCCGAGAACAATCGAGAGCAATGCCGAATTACATGTCAACTCTGTTACTAGGCAAACAAGTGTTGTACCTGAAGAAATCGACAGTCCTCACAATGGCCCGAGGCCAATGCTCCGACTTAATCAATTTTCTCCAACAAACGCCATGCCACCTTTCACAAAGGGATTTTATCCATCCAAAACCGAATTAATCACTTGCAGCAAAGTGACCCAAGAGCTAGACGGGGGCTGACCCAGTAATTGTCTTCCATGTCACTACAACGAAACATTTGAACGTCAACCGCTGTCGAACCCTTTCCAACTTGCACCGTCGAGTGACACAAAAGACACTACCATGGGCATGGGCAGCCCCCGCATAGCAAACGGGTGCCCTAATGCGCCCCTCCAATAGAATCAGTGCTAGTGCTCAAATTTTATATCTGAGCTACCAATCCGTCCAAGCACCAGCACTGATTCTCTTGGAGGGCCGCACCTACCCAAACGACTCAGAAGCTATACGCCGGTCCATTCACAAGAACGGAACTATCTCCGGCCAACTCCCTGTGAAGGCCGCATCTCTCCGTTCCACGCATGCAAGAACCAACGCATAGCTAACGAGTACCCGGATAGGATTCGCGGAAAGTACATAGCAAATCGCTTGTACCAAAGCGAACCGAAAGCTAGACGGGGGCTGACCCGAAGATTGCCTTCCATGTCACTGCGACGACACATTCGAACGACAACCGCTGCCGAACACTTTCCGACTTGCACCGTTGAGTGACCCGAAAGACAGGACTTTGGGCAGCCCCCGCATAGCAATCAGGTGGCTTCATGCCCCTCTAATAGAATCAGTGCTAGTGATCCGATTTTAAATCCGACTTACTCATCCGTCCGCGCACAAGCTCTGATTCTATTAGAGGGGCATGGGGGAGCTTCCGCGAACTACTACTCCCCTATATAAGTTATTAGTCCGGGTCTTTCTCTTCCGTAGAAATTTGAGCCGTTGAGAATGGCTCCCAAACAATTCAAATCTTCCAAAAATTCAAGTGAAACGATGAGGAAAAAGCTCACAAAAAAATCAAATCTTCAAAAAATTCAAGTGAAACGAACAGAATAGCTCACAAAAAATTCAGGTCTTCCGAAAAAATCGAAGGGAAACGAAAAGAACAACTAGCAAAACATTCAAATTTTCCAAAACTTCAAGTAAAAGAAAGAACATAGCTCACCAAAAAAATCCATTTCTTCCAAAAACTCAAGTGAATCGAAGAGAGTAGGCTCACAAAAAATTAAAATCTTCCAAAAAAAAATCAAAGGAAACAAAAGAGGAGATCGCAAAAAATTCGAATCTTCCAATGAAACAAAAATGAGAATAGCAAACAAAAAATTCAAATCTTAATGCAGCATGCGACAGAGCAAATCGCTTGTGCCAAGCGACCCGGGAGCTAGACGGGGGCTGACCCAAAAATTGCGTTTCTTGTCAATGCGACGATGCGTTGGAACGACAACCGCTGTCGAACCCTTTCCTACTTGCAACGTCGACTGACACAAAAGACACGATCCTGGACAGGCCCCGCATAGAAAGCGGGTGGCCTAATGCGCCCCTCCAATAGAATCAGCGCTAGTGCTCAGATTTTAAATCCGAGATACCCAGCACTGATTCTCTTGGAGGGGGGGCACCTACCCAAACGACTCAAAAGCTATACGCGGCTCCATTCACAAAAACAGAACTATCTCCGGCCAACTCCCTGTGAAGGCCGCATCTCTCCGTTCCGCTCGTGTAAGAGCCAACGCGTAGCTAACGAGTACGTGGATAGGGTTCGCGGAAAGTACATAGCAAATCACTTGTACCAAAGTGACCCGAAAGCTAGACAGGGGCTGACCCGTAGATTGCCTTCCATATCACTGCGACGACGCATTGGAACGACAACCGCTGCCGAACCCTTTCCGACTTGCACCGTCGAGCGACCCGAAAGACAGGACTTTGGGCAGCCCCCGCATAGCAATCAAGTGGCTTCATGCCCCTCTAATAGAATCAGTGCTGGTGATCCCATTTTGAAATCCGACCTACACATCCGTCCGATCACCGGCAATGATTCTATAAGAGGGGTATGGGGGAGCTTCCGCGAACAACACACAACTCCTCCCCTATATAAGTTATTAGTCCGAGTCTTGCTCTTGAGTGGAAATTTAAGCCGAAGAAACTGGCTCCCAAAAAATTCAAATCTTCCAAAAATTCAAGTGAAACGATGACAAAAAGCTCACAAAAAATCAAATCTTCCAAAAATTCAAGTGAAACGAACAGAATAGATCACAAAAAATTCAAGTCTTTCGAAAAAATCTAGGAAAACGAAAAGAATAGCTAGAAAACAAAATTCAAATCTTCCAGAAATTCAAGTAAAACAAAGAACATGGCTCACCAAAATAATTCATCTTCCAAAAATTCGTCATTCTTACCGCAATCCATCATCTTATCCGTCATAACGCGTATCCAACATATCCACGAGGAGGTAACCCAACTCGCTCGCATAGTTCCTCAAGTCAGATAACAATGCATCTAGATGAATCCAAATCGTTTTCGATCGAGACTTAGCAACTAATGTCGCACCCGCCTAGATTGACTTGAGATCCAATCCGCCGACACATATGATAACTAACTGATTCCAATGCAAAGCATCTTGAGCCATTGCGCACTCAAGTATCGGAAGTCGAAGCGACATAGCAAGTAGCTTGTACCAAGTGACCCGGGAGCTAGACGGGGGCTGACCCGAAGATCGCCTTTCTTGTCAATGCGACGATGTGTTGGAACGACAACCGCTGTCGAACCCTTTCCGAAGTGCACCGTCGACTGACCCAAAAGTTACGACCCTGGACAGCCCCCGCATAGCAAGCGGGTGGCCTAATGCGCCCCTCCAATAGAATCAGTGCTAGTGTTCATATTTTAAATCCGAGCTACCAATCCGTCCGAGCACCAGCACTGATTCTCTTGGAGGGGCGCACCTACCCAAACGACTCAAAAGCTATATACGCGGCTCCATTCACAAGAGCAGAACTATTTCCGGCCAACTCCCTGTGAAGGCCGCATCTCTTCGTTCCACGCATGCAAGAGCCAACGCATAGCTAACGAGTACCCGGATAGGGGTTCGCGGAAAGTACATAGCAGATCGCTTGTACCAAAGCAACCCAAAAGCTAGACGGGGGCTGACCCGAAGATCGCCTTCCATGTCACTGCGACGACGCATTGGAACGACAACCGCTGCCGAACCCTTTCCGACTTGCACCGTCGAGCGACCTTCGAAAGACGGGACTTTGAGCAGCCCCCGCATAGCAATCAGGTGGCTTCATGCCCCTCTAATGGAATCAGTGCTGCTGATCGCGTTTTGAAATCTGACCTAATCATCCGTCCGTCTGTCGGATTTCAAAACGGGATCACCAGCACTGATTCTATTAGAGGGGCATGGGGGAGATTCCGCGGACAACACCTCCCCTATATAAGTTATTAGTCCAAGTCTTGCACTTCCGTAGAAATTTGAGCCGACGAGAATATCTCACAAAAATTTCAAATCTTTCAAAAATACGAGTGAAACAAAAAGAATAGATCACAAAAAATTCAGAAATTCCAAAAATTCAATTGAAACGAAGAGAATAGCTCACAAAAAAATCAAGGGAAAAAAAAGAGAATAGCTCACAAATAAAATCAAATCTCCCAAAAATGCAAGTGAAACGAAGAGACTACAATCACAAAAAATGCACAACTTCCAAATATTCAATTGAAACGAAGAGAATAGCTCACAAAAAATGCAAGTCTTACAAAAAAATCAAGGGAAACAAAACAGAATAGCTCACAAAAAATTCAAATCTTCCAAAAAAACCAAGTGAAACAAACAGAATAGCTCACAAAAAATTCAAATCTTGCAAACATTCAAGTGAAAACGAAGAGAATAGCTCACAAAAACATTCAAAACTTCCAAAAATTCAAGTGAAAAGAATAAAATAATAGCCCACAAAAAATTCAAGTCTTCCAAAACAAAAACCAAGGAAAAACGAAGAGAATAGCTCACAAAAAATCCAAAACTTCAAGTCAAAACGAAGAGAATTTTACTACCTCGCAACAAACAAAATTCAAATCTCGCAAAAATTCAAGTGAAACGAAGAGACTTAACTCAAAAAATTCAAATCTTCTTGCGACATGCAGACCCAAGAGCTAGACGGGGGCTCGCCCACAGATCGACTTCAGTATCACTATGACGACGCGCTGGAACGACTACCGCTGTCGAACCCTTCTCTGACTTCCGCCATCGAGTGACCCAAAAGACACGACCCAAGGGAGCCCACGCATAAAAATTGGGTGGCTTCATGCCCCTCCAATAGAATCTGTGCTGCTGCTCACATTTTTAAATCCGAGCGGCAAATCCGTCCGAGCACCAACACTCATTCACTTGGAGGGGCACCTATCCAAACGACCGAAAAGCTATACGCGGCTCCATTCGCAAGGCACGGAACTGTTTCAGGCCAACTCCCTGTGAAGGCCGCATCTCTGCGTTCCATGCGTGCTAGAGCCAACACATAGCTAACGAGTACCGGGATAGGTGTTCGCGGAAAGTACATAGCAGATCGCTTGTACCAAAGCAACCCAAGAGCTAGACAGGGGCTGACCCGAAGATCGCCTTCCATGTCGCTGCGACGACGCATTGGAACGACAACCGCTGCCGAACCATTTCCGACTTGCGCCGTCGAGCGACCTGAAAGATGAGACTTTGAGCAGCCCACGCATAGCAATCAGGTGGCTTCATGCCCCTATAATGGAATCAGTGCTGCTGATCCCGTTTTGAAATCCGACCTAATCATCCATCCGTCTGTCGGATTTCAAAACGGGATCACCAGCACTGATTCCATTAGAGGGGCATGGGGGAGCTTCCGCGAACAACACCTCCCCTATATAAGTTATTAGTCCAAGTATTGCACTTCCGTAGAAATTTGAGCCGAAGAGAATATCTCACAAAAATTTCAAATCTCTCAAAAATATAAGTGAAACAAAGAAGAATAGATCACAAAAAATTCAAAACTTCCAAAAATTCAATTGAAACGAAGAGAATAGCTCACAAAAAATGCAAGTCTTGCAAAAAAAATTCAAAGGAAAAGAAGAGAATAGCTCACAAAAAAAATCAAATCTCCCAAAAAATGCATCATGCATAACTTCCAAAAATTCAATTGAAACGAAGAGAATAGCTCACAAACAAATGCAAGTCTTCCCAAACAATCAAAGGGAAATACAGGAGAATAGCTCACAAAAAATTCAAATCTTCCAACAAAACCAAGTGAAACGAAGAGGACTACATCACAAAAAAATGCATAACTTCCAAAAATTCAATTGAAACGAAGAGAATAGCTCACAAAAAACGCAAGTCTTCCCAAAAAAAAACAAAAAAAAAAAAAACACAGGGAAACAAGAGAATAGCTCACAAAAATTCAAATCTTCCAAAAAAAACCAAGTGAAACAAAGAGAATAGCTCACAAAAATTTCAAATCTTGCATAAATTCAAGTGAAACGAAAGATAATAGCTCACAAAAAATTCAGAACTTCCAAAAATTCAAGTCTTCCAAAACAAAATCAAGGAAAAACGAAGACTTAAACTCACGAAAATTCAAATCTCCTTGCGGCATGCAGACCCAAGAGCTAGACGGGGGCTCGCCACAAATCGACTTCAGTATCACTATGATGACGCGCTGAACGACTACCGTTGTCGAACCCTTCTCCGACTTGCGCCATCGAGTGACCCAAAGAGGCGACCCAGGGGAGCCCCCGCATAGCAATCGGGTGGCTTCATGCCCCTCCAATAAAATCAGGCATGCTACTCACATTTTAAATCCGAGCCGCAAATCCGTCCGAGCACCAGCACTGATTCACTTGGAGGGGCACCCTATCCAAACGACCCAAAAGCTATACGCGGCTCCTTTCGCACGCACAGAACTGTTTCAAGCCGACTCCCTGTGAAGGCCGCATCTCTCCGTTCCACCCATGCAAGAAACAACGCATAGCTAACGAATACCCGGATAGGGTTTCGCGGAAAGTACAAGCAGATCGCTTGTACCAAAGCAACCCAAAAGCTAGACGGGGGCTGACCCGAAGATCGCCTTCCATGTCACAGCGACGACGCATTGGAACGACAACCGCTGTCGAACCCTTCCCGACTTTGCGTCATCGAGCGACCCGAAAGACGGACTTTGAGCAGCCCCCGCATAGCAATCAGGTGGCTTCATGCCCCTCTAATGGAATCAGTGCTGCTGATCCCGTTTTGAAATCCGACCTAATCATCCGTCCGTCTGTCGGATTTCAAAACGGGATCACCAGCACTGATTCTATTAGAGGGCATGGGGGGAGCTTCCGCGGACAACACCTCCCCTATATAAGTTATTAGTCCAAGTATTGCACTTCCGTAGAAATTTGAGCCGAAGAGAATATCTCACAAAATTTCAAATCTCTCAAAAATACAAGTGAAACAAAGAACAATAGATCACAAAAAATTCAAAACTTCCAAAAATTCAATTGAAATGAAGAGAATAGCTCACAAAAAATCCAAGTCTTGCAAAAAAAATCAAGGAAAAGAAGAGAATAGCTCACAAAAAAACTCAAATTTCCCAAAAATGCAAGTGAAACGAAGAGACTACATCACCAAAAAATGCATAACTTCCAAAAATTCAATTGAAACGAAGAGAATAGCTCACAAAAAATGCAAGTCTTCCAAAAAAAATCAGGGAAACAAAGAGATAGCTCACAAAAAATTCAAATCTCGAAAAACCCAGTGAAACAACGAAGAATAGCTCACAAAAAATTCAAATCCAGCAAAAATTCAAGTGAAAGGAAGAGAATAGCTCACAAAAAAATTCAAAACTTCAAAAAATTCAAGTGAAACGAAGAGAATAGCTCACAACAAATTCAAAACTTCCAAAAATTCAAGTGAAACGAAGAGAATACGCTCACAAAAACTTCAAATCTCGCAAAAACTCAGTGAAACGAAAAAGACTTAACTCACAAAAAATTCAAATCTTCTTGCCGCATGCAGACCCAAATGCTAGACCGGGGCTCGCCCACAGATCGACTTCAGTATCACTAATGACGACGCGCTGGAACAACTACCGTTGTTGAACCCTTCTCCGACTTGCGCCATCGAGTGACCCAGAAGAGACGACCCAGGGGGAGCCCCGCATAGCAATCAGGTGGCTTCATGCCCCTCCAATAAAATCAGGCATGCTACTCACATTTTAAATCCGAGCCGCAATCCATCCGAGCACCAGCACTGATTCACTTGGAGGGGGCACCCTATCCAAACGACCCAAAAGCTATACGCGGCTCCATTCGCACGCACAGAACTGTTTCAGGCCGACTCCCTGTGAAGGCCGCATCTCTTCGTTGCACACATGCAAGAGACAACGCATAGCTAACGAGTACCCGGATAGGGTTTCGCGGAAAGTACATAGCAGATCGCTTGTACCAAAGCAACCCAAAAGCTAGACGGGGGCTGACCCTAAGATCGCCTTACATGTCACAACGACGACGCATTGGAACGACAACCGCTGTCGAACCCTTTCCGACTTGCGCAATCGAGCGACCCGAAAGACGGGACTTTTGAGCAGCCCACGCATAGCAATCAGGTGGCTTCATGCCCCTGTAATGGAATCAGTGCTGCTGATCCCATTTTGAAATCTGACCTAATCATCCGTCCGTCTGTCGGATTTCAAAACGGGATCACCAGCACTGATTCTATTAGAGGGGCATGGGGGAGCTTCCGCGGACAACACCTCCCCTATATAAGTTATTAGTCCAAGTATTGCACTTTCGTAGAAATTTGAGCCGAAGAGAATATCTCACAAAAATTTCAAATCTCTCAAAAATACAAGTGAAACAAAGAGAATAGATCACAAAAAATTCAAAACTTCCAAAAATTCAATTGAAATGAAGAGAATAGCTCACAAAAAATCCAAGTCTTGCAAAAAAAAAATCAAGGGAAAAGAAGAGAATAGCTCACAAAAAATGCAAGTCTTCCAAAAAAAAACAAGGGAAACAAAGAAAATAGCTCACAAAAAATTCAAATCTTCCAAAAAACCAAGTGAAACAAAGAAGAATAGCTCACAAAAAATTCAAATCCTGCAAAAATTCAAGTGAAACGACGAGGATAGCTCACAAAAAACTCAAAACTTCCAAAAATTCAAGTGAAACGAAGAGAATAGCTCACAAAAAATTTAAGTGAAACGAAGAGAATAGCTCACAAAAACTTCAAATCTCGCAAAAACTCCAGTGAAACGAAAAAAAGAAAAAGACTTTAACTCACAAAAAATTCAAATCTTCTTGCGGCATGCAGACCCAAGTGCTAGACGGGGGCTGCACACAGATCGACTTCAGTATCACTAATGACGACGCGCTGGAACGACTACCGTTGTCGAACCCTTCTCCGACTTGCGCCATCGAGTGACCCAAAAGAGACGACCCAGGGGAGCCCCCGCATAGCAATCAGGTGGCTTCATGCCCCTCAAATAAAATCAGGCATGCTCCTCACATTTTAAATCTGAGCCGCAAATCCGTCCGAGCACCAGCACTGATTCGCTTGGAGGGGCACCCTATCCAAACGACCCAAAAGCTATACGCGGCTCCATTCGCACGCACAGAACTATTTCAGGCCGACTCCCTGTGAAGGCCGCATCTCTCCGTTCCACACATGCAAGAGCCAATGCATAGCTAACGAGTACCCGGATAGGGGTTCGCGGAAAGTACATAGCAGATCGCTTGTACCAAGCGACCCAAAAGCTAGACAAGGGCTAACCCGAAGATCGCCTTCCATGTCACTGCGACGACGCATTGGAACGACAACCGCTGTCGAACCCTTTCCGACTTGCGCCGTCGAGCGACTCGAAAGACGGGACTTTGAGCAGCCCCCGCATAGCAATCAGGTGGCTTCATGCCCCTCTAATGGAATCAGTGCTGCTGATCCCGTTTTGAAATCCGACCTGCTCATCCATCCGTCCGTCGGATTTCAAAACGGGATCACTAGCACTGATTCTATTAGAGGGGCATGGGGGAGCTTCCGCGGACAACACCTCCCCTATATAAGTTATTAGTCCAAGTATTGCACTTCCGTAGAAATTTGAGCCGAAGAGAATATCTCACAAAAATTTCAAATCTCTCAAAAATACAAGTGAAACAAAGAAGAATAGATCACAAAAAATTCAAAACTTCTAAAAATTCAATTGAAACGAAGAGAATAGCTCACAAAAAATGCAAGTCTTGCAAAAAAAAATTCAAGGGAAAAGAAGAGAATAGCTCACAAAAAAAATCAAATCTCCCAAAAATGCAAGTGAAACGAAGAGACTACATCACAAAAAAAGCATAACTTCCAAAAATTCAATTGAAACGAAGAGAATAGCTCACAAAAAATGCAAGTCTTCCAAAAAAATCAAAGGAAACAAAGAGAATAGCTCACAAAAAATAGCTAGCTTGTGGCCCGGACGATCCGATCTCATGAAAACTGACTACATACCCGTGGCTCGGATCGACAAGCTAGCTCGGATCGGCGATCTGAGCTCATTCCATCATGCATTCCCGTCTTCTACTCCATAAATGACTCACCTCTTTGTATTCACTTGAGAACTAAACATCCTTTAGTTCAGCTCGAATCACAACGTGCACTAGAATCCGTTCCAGCTCGGGTCTCATCTCAAAGATCCTTGCATTCACCAACAACACCTCCCCTATATAAGTTATTAGTCCAAGTCTTGCTCTTCCGTAGAAATTTGAGGCGAAGAGAACAACTCGCAACAAATCCAAATCTTCCAAAAAATCAAGGGAAATGGGGAGAATAGCTCACAAATAATTCAAATCTTCAAAAAAATCAAGTGAAACGAGGAGAATAGCTCACAAAAAATTCAAATCTTCCAAATATCAAACCCAAAAGCTTCGCACACATTACAAATCAAACAGCTTGTACCGAGCGACCCAAACGCTAGACAAGGGCTCACCCTTAATAAGAGAATCAGTGTTTGACTTGTGGGCCGGGCGAGCCGATCTCATGAAAACTGCCTACATACCCGTGGCTCAGATCAGCGAGCTGACTCGGATCGTCGATCTGAGCTCATTCCATCATGCATTCCCGTGTTCTACTCCATAAAACGACTCACCTCTTTGTATTCACTTGAGAACTGAACATCCTTTAGCTCAGCTTGAATCACAACGCGCACTAGAATCCGTTCCAGCTCGGGTCTCATCTCAAAGATCCTTTCATTCACCAACAACACCTCCCCTATATAAGTTATTAGTCCAAGTCTTGCTCTTCCGTAGAAATTTGAGGCGAAGAGAACAACTCTCAAAAATTCCAATTCTTCCAAAAAAATCAAGGGAAACGGGGAGAATAGCTCACAAATAATTCAAATCTTCAAAAATATCAAGTGAAACGAGGAGAATAGCTCACAAAAAATTTAAATCTTCCAAATATCAACCCAAAAGCTTTGCACACATTACAAATCGAACAGCTTGTACCGAGCGACCCAAACGCTAGACAAGGGCTCACCCTTAATAAGAGAATCGATGTTTGACTTGTGGGCCGGGCGAGCCGATCTCATGAAAACTACCTACATACCCATGGCTCGGATCAGCGAGCTGGCTCGGATCGACGAGATAGCTCGGATCGACGATCTGAGATCATTCCATCATGCATTCCCATGTTCTACTCCATAGAATGACTCACCTCTTTGTATTCACTTGAGAACTGAACATCCTTTAGCTCAGCTCGAATCACAACGCGTACTAGAATCCGTTCCAGCTCGGATCTCATCTCAATGATTCTTACATTCACCAACAACACCTCCCCTATATAAGTTATTAGTCCGAGTCTTGCTCCCCCGTAGAAATGCTCGCCAACGCCGAAAGGTCACAAAAAATTTAAATCTCATAAATGACTCAGCTCGACGGGCTGGCTCGGATCGTACATACCCGTGGCTCGGATCGACGAGCTAGCTCGGATCGGCGATCTGAGCTCATTCCATCATGCATTCCCATGTTCTACTCCATAGAATGAGTCACCTCTTTGTATTCACTTGAGAACTGAACATCCTTTAGCTCAGCTCGAATCATAACGCGCACTAGAATCCGTTCCAGCTCGGGTCTCATCTCAGTGATCCTTACATTCACCAACAACACCTCCCCTATATAAGTTATTAGTCCGAGTCTTACTCCCCCGTAGAAATGCTCGCCAACGCCGAAAGGTCACAAAAAATTTAAATCTTGTAAAAGACTCAGCTCGACGGGCTGGCTCGGATCGCCGAGCTGGCTCGGATCGCCGAGCTGGCTCGGATCGCCGAGCTGGCTCGGATCGCCGAGCTGGCTCGGATCGCCGAGCTGGCTCGGATCGCCGAGTTGAGCTCAATCCATCATGCATTCCCGTGTTCTACTCCATGGAATAACTCGCCTATTTGTAATCACTTGAGAATTCAACATCCTTTAGCTCAACTCGAATCACAACGCGCACTAGAATCCGTTCCAGCTCGGGTCTCATCTCAAAGATCCTTCCATCCACCAACACCACCTCCCCTATATAAGTTATTAGTCCAAGTCTTGCTCCCCCGTAGAAATGCTCGCCGACACGGATAGGTCACGAAAACTTTAAATCTCGTAAAAGACTCAGCTCGACAAGCTAGCTCGAATCCGTGAGCTGGCTCGGATCGACGAGCTGAGCTCAATCCATCATGCATTCCCGTGTTCTACTCCATAGAACAACTCACCTATTTGTATTCACTTGAGAACTCAACATCCTTTAGCTCAGCTCGAATCACAATGGGCACTAGAATCCATTCCATCTCGAGTCTCATCTCAAAGATCCTTACATCCACCAACAACACCTCCCCTATATAAGTTATTAGTCCGAGTCTTGCTCCCACGTAGAAATGCTTGCCGACGCCGATAAGTCACAAAAACTTAAAATCTCGTAAAAGGCTCGGATCGCCAAGCGAGCTGGCTCGGATCACCGAGCGAGCTGACTCGAATCGGCGAGCTGGCACGGTTTGCCGAGCGAGCCGGCTCGGTTTTCCAAGCTGGCTGGCTCGGATCGCCGAGCCGGCTCGGCTCAAATCGGATCGGATCCATCATGCATTCCCGTGTTCTACTCCATAAAACAACTTGCCTATTTGTATTCCTTTGAGAACTCAATATCCTTTAGCTTAGCTCTAATCACAATGCGCACTAGAATTTGTTCCAGCTTGGGTCTCATCTCAAAAATCCTCACATCCACCAACAACACCTCCCCTACGAGGATAAGTTATTAGTCCGAGTCTTTCTCCCCCATACAAATGCTTGCCGACGTCGATAGGTCGCAAAAAATTTAAATCTCGTAAAAGGCTCAACTTGACGAGCTGGCTCGGATCGTCGAGCTGGCTCAGATCGACAAGCTGGATCGGATCAACGAGCTGGCTCGGATCCGCGAGATGAGCTCAATCCATCATGCATTCCTGAGTTCTACTCCATAGAACAACTCGCCTATTCATATTCACTTGAGAACTCAACATCCTTAAGCTCAGCTCGAATCGTCTATGCACGAACCCATGCATAGCATTCAGGTATCAAATGGCATATCCAAAAATATCCGTAGAGAGCTAGCAAATCAATCATAGGCAGCATTGGCATAGATCGAGGTGAACATCATTTGATGCGATTTGACTAGTTACCATTGGGATGCCTTCGTGGCAATAGGGCCGACTTGAAACAAACCAACACAGCTTGATGTGATAGGGGTCATTTCATAATGACTGTTGGATGACTTTGTGGTGGTATGGCTAACTTACAATGGATGGGTGTAGTGTTGATGTGACAAGATCACCTCATACTAGAAATAGAGCTAACACGTCGACTGACTTGAACTGACATGTAAGGGACTCGATCCGAGGTGTAACAAAGGAGTTGTTTGGTGCACTCAGGAGTAGGGTCATGTCAGGGACTTGATTCGAGGAGCATTCATGGGGTTGTGCGACAAGTTGTTAATAGTTTTGGCCTGGGTAAGGTTTAGAGTCAAGTCGAGGTGTCATTCGAGCTGCATGAAGTAGCATGGACTGCTTTGTGCAGAGTGGCATTGGATCTTGTTGGGGACTCGATCCGAGGTGAAATCAACTAGGTATTGGAATGGGAAGTTGGGGACTTTTCCATGGGAGACTTGGAACATGTGCGAGATGGTGGCGTAATGAGCTAGTTCAGAACTATGTTGGACTATGAGATGCATTGGTTGCATGTACGTAGGAGGTCTTCATGACATTGGCTCGTGCAAGCCACAAGTCCTAATCTGGATGCAAGTTCACATCTTGAGGACAACTCATTAGTGGAGAAGTTCTCAAACTCAATTCTTGAGAGGTGTCTTGCTAGCTCAAATCGGTGAGTTGGCTCAGATCGGCTAGCTCAATCAGATTGGCGAGCTGGCTCCGATTGACGAGTTGGGCTCATCTCAGAGGTCGTTACATCCGTAAACAATACCTATCCCGTTATGACCCTAGAGATCTGGGTTACTTTGCCGACTCTAGTGATCCGGTGATCCAAGTCAATCCGGCGAATTGAGTCGATCCGGTGACCCGAGTTGTTCTGGTGATCTAAATTACTTATGTGACTGGAGTAATTCAAGTTGGGGGACTTGACAACTTGGCATGCTGAGCCGAATTCATTGATGAGTTGGCATACTCGTCAGCATAGGTATAGGAATGGGAAGTCATGGACTTTTCCATGAGAGACTTGGAATGAGTTAGCCTAGCTCACTTGTGAGTGGGGTCAAAAGTCACATTTGTTGACCTGAGTTGATCTCGCGACCTGAGCTGATTTGGCTGGCGGCCTGAGTTGGTGTGGTGACCCAAGTTGATCTGGCTAGCGACCTGAGTTGATCCAGCGATCCGACTTCATCCGTCGACCTGACCGAGTTGGTCAGGTGATCTGGTGACCCGACCTGACCTGGTTGGTGAGTCGAGTTGATGTGGCGACCCGAGTTGATCTGGCTGGCGACCCAAAATGATCCCGTGACCTGACCCGATCTGAAGACCTGACCCGACCCAACCCGAGTTGGTCTGGCAATCTGGTGACCCGAGTTGTTCTGGTTGGCGACTCGAGTCGATATGTTGACCCAAGTTGATCCGGTGACCCGACCCAATCCGGAGACCTGACCCGACCAAACTTGACCTAACTTTAGTTAGTCAGGTGATTTGGCGACCCAATATGATCTATATGGATACCTGAGTCGATGTAGGGACCCGAGTAGATTTGGCTGGCGGCCCGAGTCGATCTGACAACCCGTCCTAATCTGGAGACCCGAGTCGATCCGACGACTCGAGTTGATTCGGCAACCCGAGTGGATTTGACGACCTGTGTCGATCTGGTGACCCGAGTTGTTCTGGCGATCTGAGTTACTTATGCAACTCGAGTGATCTGAGCTGGTGGACTTGACAGCTTGGCATATTGGATCGAGGTGATCCAAGATTGAATGAGTTAGCACAGATCGAGGTGAACATCATTTGATGTGATTTAACTTGCGATCTGACTGGTTATCATTGGGATGCCTTCGTGGCAATAGGGCCGACTTGAAATAGAGATCTGAGTCGATCTGACGACTCCAGTGATTCGAGTCGATCTGGCAAGTCTAGCGATCCAAGTTGGCTAGGCAACTTCGTCAATCTAAGTTAGTCAGGTGATCTTGCGACCTGAGTTGATCTGGATGGTGACCCGAGTTGATCCGACTGGCAACCCAAGTTGTTTTGGGGACTCGAGTCGATCCAGAAACCCGAGTTGACTCGGCGATGCGAGTCGATCCAATGATCCGAATTACTTATGCGACTGGAGTAATTCAAGTTGGGGGACTTGACAGCTTGGCATGCTAAGGCGACTTCATTGATGAGTTGGCATACTTGTCAGCATTACTATTGTGCATATTAGATTGAGGTGATCCAAGTTTGAATGAGTTGGCATGGATCGAGGTGGACATCATTTGATGCAGTCTGACTAGTTATTGTTAGACGCAGTGTTGAAATGACCCGGGGTCATTTCATATAACCGCTGGGAGGCTTTCGTGGTAGTAGGGCAAGACCTGCGATGAGAACTTAACAAGGTCGCTGGCGGGGTCGAAACTCGTAGGAAAAAATGGATAAAGGAGGCTCTATACAAGGAAAAGAACAAAATTTTCAAGTTATAAAAAACTTAAATCACTAGAGCCATCCATGGAGTCACGCCTAGCTCGTTGGCGACGGGATCCCGGTGAGCTCGCTCACGAGCAAGATCTCGGACAGGATCCGGTCGAGCTCGTTGGCGATCCTCAGGGCGGGGTCAAAAGTCCTAAAAAAATAGACAAAGGAGGCTTCGTACAATGAAAAGAATGAAAAAACTAGAGTTGAAAAAGAAAACCACTCGTGCCATTCATGGAGTCACACCCAACTTAGTGACCCAAATTGATCGGGTGACCCGACCTAACCCGAGTTGGTTAGGTGATGTGGTGACCCGAGCTGATCTGGCTGACGACCCGAGTCGATGTGGCGACCTGAGTTGATCTGGTTGGCGACAAGAATTGATCTGGCAACCCGACCCGATCTAGAGAACTGACCCAACCCGATCTAGAGACCTGACCCAACCCGACCCGACCCAACTTGGCCTGGCAATCTGGTGACCCGAGTTGATCTGGTTGGTGACCCGAGTCAATTTGTTGACCTGAGTTGATCAGGCTGGCATACTTAGTTGACTTCATTGATGAGTTTGCATACTCGTTAGTATTACTATTATGCATATTAGATTGAGGCGATCCAAGTTTGAATGAGTTAGCCTAGCTCGCTTGCGAGTGGGGTCAAAACTCAAATTTGTTAACCCGAGTTGATCTGGCTGGTGACCCGAGTTGATTTGGTGACCCGAGCTGATTTGGCTGGCGACCTAAGTCGATGTGATGATCTGAGTTGATCTGGCTGGCGACCTGAGTTGATCTGGCGATCTGACTTCATCCGTCGACCTGACTCGAGTTGGTCAGGTGATCTAATGACCTGAGCTGATCTGGTTGGCGAGTCGAGTCGAGTCGATGTAGCAACTCGAGTTGATCTGGCTGGCGAGCTGAAATGATCCCGCGACTTGACCCAATCTGGAGACCTTACCCGACCTGACCTGAGTTGGTCTGGCGACCCAAGTTGATCTGGTTGGTGACTCGAGTCGATGTGTTGACCCGAGTTGATCTGGCTGGAGACCCAATTTGATCTGGTGACCCGACTCGATCCAGAGACCCGACCTAACCTAAGTTAGTCAGGTGATTTGGTGACCTGATTTGATCTATCTGGATACCCGAATCGATCCGATGAACCGAGTCGATCGGACGACCCATCCTGATCTGGAGACCTGAGTCGATCCGGTGACCTGCGTCAATACGGTGACCCGAGTCGATTCGAGGACTCGAGTCGATCCGGTGACCCGAGTCGATCTGGCGACCCGAGTCGATCTGATGACTCGAGTTAATTAGGTGACCCAAGTTGTTTTGGCAATACGAGTTACTTATGCGACTCGAGTGATCCGAGCTAGCAAACTAGACAGCTTGGCATATTGGAATGTGTTAACAACATAAGCTGATGTGTTGACCCGAGTTGATCATGTTAGTGACCCGAGTTGATCTAATTAGCGACCTGAGTTGATCCGGTGACCCGACCTGATCAGGAGACCTAACCCAACCTGACCTAAGTTAGTTAGGTGATTTGGTGACCCGAGCTGATCTATCTGGATACTCGAGTTGATGTGGCAACCTAAGTTGATCTGGCTGGTGACCCGAATTAATCTGGTGACCCGACCTGACCTGAGTTGGTTAGGTGATGTGGCAACCTGAGCTGATCTAGGTGATGACCCAAGTCGATGTGGTGACTTGAGTTAATCTAGCTAGCAACCCGAGTTGATCCAGCGACCTATCGCGATCTAGAGACCCGAGTCAAGCCGGCAACCCGAGTCGACCTAACGACCTGAGTGATCTAAGTTTATTATGGTAGTTGGAGTTACTTATGCGACTCGACTGATCTAAGTTGGAGGACTTGACAACTTGGCATACTGAGATGACTTCATTGATGAGTTTGCATACTGAGATGACTTCATTGATGAGTTTGCATACTCATCAGCATTACTATTGTGCATATTGGATGTGGTGACCTGAGTTGATCTGGCTAGGGACCTGATCTGGCTGGTGACCTAAGTCGATGTGGTGACCTAAGTTGATCTAGCTCAGGACCCGACTTGATCTGGTGACCCGACTTGATCTAGAGACCCCACCTGAGTTGAGTTCATCGAGCGATCTAGGGATCCAAGATGATCTAGCTGACTACCTGAGTCGATGTGGTGTCCCGAGTCGATCTGGCAACTCGAGTTGATCTGGCTGGCGACCCAAGTTGGCTAGGTGATGTGGCAACCTGAGTCAATGTGGCGATCAAGGCTGATTTGGTTGGCGACCTAAGTTGGTCAGGTGATCTGGTGACCAGAGCTGATCTAGCGACCCGAGTTGATCTAGTTGGCGACCCATGTGATGACCTAAGTTGATTTGGCTAGCGACACGAGTTGATCAAGTGACCCGTCCCGATCCAAAGACCTGAGTCGATTCGGCTATGTCAACCCAGCAACCTGAGTTGACTTGATGACCCGAGTCGACCCCGTGACCTGAGTCGACCTAGTGACCCGAGTCACTATGGTGACCTAATTTATTATGGCTATCTGAGTTACTTATGCGACTCGAGTGATCTAAGTTGGGGGACTTGACATACTGAGATGACTTCATTGATGTGTTTGCATACTCATCAACATTACTATTGTGCATATTAGATTTATGCGATCCAAGTTTAAATGAGTTGGCCTAGCTTGATCGTGAGCGAGGTCAAAAGTTGTAAAAAAAATAGACAAAGGAGGCTCCCTACGACAAAAAGAATGAAAAAACCAGAGTTAAAAAAAAATCACTCAGGCCATACATGGAGTCACGCCCTTCTTATTGTCGAGCTAGAAGCGGAGACTTGACTATGATAATACTTGAAGAGGAGTATGGGTCAATCATTCAAAAAGTGGACAGACTCACTGGAGATCTAAGTAGGTCAGGCTATCTAGTGACCTGACCTAATCTGGCTGGTGACCCGAGTCGATGTGGTGACCTGAGTTGATCTGGCTCGGGACCCGACTTGATCTGGTGACTCGACTCGATCTAGAGACCCCACCCGACCTGAGTTCATCGGGCGATCTGGTGATCTGAGATGATCTAGCTAACTACCTGAGTCGATGTCGTGTCCTGAGTTGATCTGGCGAACCGAGTTGGCCAGGTGATGTGGTGACCCAAGCTGATCTGGCTGGCGACCCGAGTCGGTTAGGTGATTTGGCGACCAGAGCAGATTTGGCTAGTGACCCAAGCTGATCTGGTGACCTGAGTTGATCTAATTGGTGACTCATGTGGTGACCCGAGTTGATCAAGTGACCTGTCCTGATCTAGAGACCCGAGTCGATCCAATAACCTGAGTTGACCCGGCGACCCGAGTCAACTTGACGACCCGAGTCAACCCAGCGACCTGCGTCGACCTAGTGACCCGCGTCGACCCAGTGACTCGCGTCGACCCAGTGACCCGTGTCGACCCAGTGACCCGTGTCAAACTGGCGACCCATGTCGAACCGGTGACTCGTGTTGACCTGACAACCCGCATCGACCTGGTGACCCAAGTCAACCCAAGTCGACTCGAGGCCCGAGTTGATCTGGCAACCCAAGTCGACCCGAGTCGACCCGATAACCTGAGTCAACCGAGTCACCTGAGTTGATCTGGCTGGTGACCCGAGTTGGCCAAGTAATGTGGCGACCTGAGTCAATGTGGTGACCCAAGCTGATCTGGCGACCACAGCTGATCTGGCTGGTGACCCAAGCTGATCTGGCGATCCGAGTTGATCTAGTTGGGGACCAGTGTGGTGACCTGAGTTGATCTCGCTAGCTACCTAACTTGATCTAGTTGGTGACCCGTGTGGTGACCGAGTCGACCCAGTGACCTGAGTCAATCGGTTGACCCAGTGACCTGAGTCAACTGAGTCAACCCGATGACAAGAGTCAATCGAGTCGACATGGTGACCTGAGATGACCGAGTCAGTCAGGTGATTGAGTCGACCCAGTGACCTGAATCGATTGAGTCGACCCGAGTCGACCAGGAGACCTTAGTAGACTAGGTCGACCCGTGTCAACCCAAGTCAACTTGAGGCCTGAGTCGATCCAGCAACCCAAGTCGACTCGGTGACCCGAGTCGACCCAGTGACCCAAGTCGACCTGATGACCTGAGTCAACCGAGTCGACCCGGTGACCCGAGTTGACCGAGTCGACCCAATGACCCGAGTCAATCGAGTCGACCCGAGTCGACCCAGCGACTGGGGTTTCTGTGGTGACCTAATTTATTATGGCAGTTGGAGTTACTCATTGGCGACCAGAGCTGATCTAGCAACCCGAGTTGATCTAGTTGGCGACCTAACCTGATCTAGCTGGCGAACTAATTTTGTCAGGTGATTTGGCGACAAGAGTTGATTTGGCTGGTGACCCAAGCTGATATGGTGACCTGAGTAAATCTAGTTGGGGACCCGTGTGGTGACTTGAGTTGATCTCGCTAGAAACTTGAGTTGATCCAATGACCCCTCCTGATCTAGAGGCCCGAGTCAACCCGAGTTGACCCGGTGACCCGAGTCACTCGAGTCGACCCGAGTCAATCGAGTCGACCCAGTGACTTGAGTCAACCGAGTCGACCCAGTGACCCGAATCAACCGAGTCGGTCAAGTGACTGAGTCGACCCGGTGACCTGAGTCGACTGAGTTGACCCAGTCGACCTGGTGACCTGAGTCGACAGAGTTGACCCAGTGACCTGAGTCAACTGAGTCGACCTGGTGACCCGAGTCAACTAAGTCGACCTAAGTCAGTCAGGTGATTAAGTCGACCCGAGTTGACCAAGTGACCCGAGTCAACCGAATCGACCGAGTGACCTGAGTCAACTGAGTCGACCCGATGACCCGAGTCAACTGAGTCGACCTGAGTCAACCGAGTCGACCGAGTCAACGTGGTGACCCGAGTCAACTGAGTCGGTCAGGTGACTAAGTCGACCCGAGTCAACCAGAGTCGACTGAGTCAACCTAGTGACCTGAATCAATTGAGTCGACCCGGTGACCTGAGTTGACTAGGTCGACCCGTGTCAACCCAAGTCGACTCGAGGCTTGAGTCAATCCAGCAACCCAAGTCGACTCGGTGACCCGAGTCGACCCAGTGACCCGATGACCCGAGTCGACCCGGTGACCCGAGTTGACCGAGTCGACCCAATGACCCGAGTCAACTGAGTCGACCCGGTGACCTGAGTCAACCAAGTCGACCCAGCGACCGGGGTTTTTATGGTGGCCTAATTTATTATGGTAGTCAGAGTTACTCACTGGCGACTAGAGCTGATCTAGCACCCCGAGTTGATCTAGTTAGCGACCTAACCTGATCTGGCTGGTGAACTAATTTTGTCAGGTGATCTGGCGATAAGAGCTGATCTGGTTGGTGACCCAAGCTGATATGGTGACTCGAGTAAATCTAGTTGCCGACCCATGTGGTGACCTGAGTTGATCTCGCTAGCGACTTGAGTTGATCCAATGACCCGTCTCGATCTAGAGGCTCGAGTCGAGCCAGCAACCCAAGTCGAGCTAGCAACCCGAGTCAACCGAGTCGACCTGATGACCTGAGCCAACCGAGTCGACTCGGTGACCCGGTGACCTGAATCAACCGAGTCGACCCGGTGACCAGAACCGAGTCGACCCGGTGACCAGAGTCGACTAAGTCGACCCAGTCGACCTGAGTCAACCGAGTCGACCCAGTGACCTGAGTCGACCCGATGACCCGAGCCAACCGAGTCGACCTAGTGACCCGGTGACCCGAATCAACCGAGTCGACCCGGTGACTAGAGTTGACTAAGTCGACCCAGTCGACCTGAGTCAACCGAGTCGACCCAGTGACCCGAGTCGACCCGATGACCCGAGCCAACCGAGTCGACCAGTGACCCGGTGACCCGAATCAACCAAGTCGACCCGGTGACCAGAGTCGACTGAGTCGACTCGGTGACCCGAGTCAACCGAGTCGATAGAGTTAACCCAGTGACCCGAGTCAACCGTGTCAACCCAATGACCTGAGTTGACATGGTGACCTGAGTCAACCAAGTTGACCTAAGTCAGTAAGGTGACTGAGTCGACCCGAGTCGACTCGGTGACCTGAGTCAACTGAGTCGACCTGGTGACCTAAGTCAACTAAGTCGACCCGGTGACCTGAGTTGACCCAGTGACATGAGTCAACCGAGTCGACCCGATGACTTGAGTCAACCGAGTCGACCCTGTGACCTGAGTCAACCGAGTCGACCCAGCGACCTGAGTCACTGTGGTGACCCAATTTATTATGGCAGTCGAAGTTACTGGCTGGCGACCCGAGTTGATCTAGTTGGTGACATAAGCTGATCTGGCTGGTGACCTAATTTTGTTAGGTGATCTGGTGACCAGAGCTGATCTAGCTGGTGACCCAAGCTGATCTGGCGACCTGAGTTGATCTAGTTGGCGACCCGTGTGGTGACCTGAGTTGATCTAGTTGGCGACCCGTGTGGTGACCTGAGTTGATCTCGCTAGCGACTTGAGTTGACCAAGTGACTCATCCCGATTTAGAGGCCTAAGTCGATCCGGCAACCCAAGTCAACCCGGTGACTTGAGTCAACCGCGTCGACCGAGTCAACCTAGTGACCCGAGTCGATCGAGTCGACTCGATGACCTGAGTCAACTGAGTTGACCCGATGACCTGAGTCAATTGAGTCGACCTGGTGACCCAAGTCAACCGAGTCGACCTAAGTCGACCCGGTGACTTGAGTCAACCGAGTCAACCCGGTGACCTGAGTCAACTGAGTCGACCGAGTTGACCTAGTGACCTAAGTCAACCAAGTCGACCCAGTGACCCGACTCGACCGAGTCGACCCAGCGACCCGAGTCGCTGTGGTGACCCAATTTATTATGGCAGTCAAAGTTATTGGCTAGCGACCAGAGTTGATCTAGCGACCTGAATTGATCTAGTTGGCAACCTAAGCTGATCTGGTTGTCGACCTAATTTTGTGAGGTGATCTAGTGACCAGAGCTAATTTGGCTGTCGACCTAATTTTGTGAGGTGATCTAGCAACCAGAGCTGATCTGGCTGGTGACCCAATCTGATCTGGCGACTCGAGTTGATCTAGTTGGCGACCTGTGTGGTGACCTGAGTTGATCTCGCTAGCGACTTGTGTTGATCTAGTGACCCATCCTGATCTAGAGGCTTGAGTTGATCCAACAACCCAAGTCGATCCGAGTCGACCGAGTCGACTCGATCATCCGAGTCAACCGAGTTGACCCGGTGACCCGAGTCGACCCGGTGACCTGAGTCAATCGAGTCGACCCGGTGACCTGAGTCAACTGAGTCAACCCAGTGACCTGAGTCAACCGAGTCGACCCGAGTCAACTGAGTTGACGCGGTGACCCGAGTCAACCAAGTCGATCGATTCAACCCGGTGATCCGAGTCGACCTGAGTCGACCGAGTCGGTTAGGTGACTGAGTCGACCCGATGACCTAAGTTGACCGAGTCGACCCAGTGACCTGACTCAATTGAGTCGACCCAGTGACCCGAGTCAACTGAGTCGACCCAATGACTCGAGTCAACCGAGTCGACCTGGTGACCCAAGTCAACTGAGTCGACCGAGTTGACCCGATGACCCGAGTCAACTGAGTCGACCCAGTGACCCAAGTCGCTGTGGTGACCTAATTTATTATGGCAGTTAAAGTTACTAGCTGGCGACCAGAGCTGAGCTGGCAACCTGAATTGATCTAGTGGGTGACCTAAGCTGATCTGGCTAGTGACCTAATTTTGTCAGGTCATCTGGAGACCAGAGCTGATCTGGCTGGTGACCCAAGTTGATTTGGTGACTCAAGTTGATCTAGTTGGCGACCCGTGTGGTGACCTGAGTTGATCTTGCTAGCGATTTGAGTTGATCCAGTGACCCGTCCTGATCCAGAGGCCTGAGTCAATCCGGCAACCCAAGTCGACTCGGTGACCCGAGTCTATCGAGTTGACCGAGTGACCTGAGTCAACCGAGTCGACTCGATGACCCGAGTCAACCGAGTCGACTCGATGACCCGAGTCAACCGAGTCGACTGAGTTGACGTGGTGTCCCGAGTCGGTCAGGTGACCGAGTCGACCCGAGTAAACCAGAGTCGACTGAGTTGACCTAGTGACCTGAATCAATTGAGTCAACCTAGTGACCTGAGTCGACTAGGTCGACCCGTGTCAACCCAAGTCGACTCGAGGCCTAAGTTGATTCGGCAACCCAAGTCGACTCGGTGACCCACGTCGACCGAGTCGACCCAGTGACCCGAGTTGACCCGATGACCCGAGTTGACCCGGTGACCCGAGTTGATCAAGTTGACTGAGTTGACTGAGTCGACCCAGCGACCAGGGTTTTTGTGGTGACCCAATTTATTATGGCAGTCGGAGTTACTCACTGGCGACCAGAGCTAATCTAGCGACCTGAGTTGATCTAATTGGTGACCTAACCTGATCTGGTTGGTGAACTAATTTTGTCAGGTGATCTGGTGACAAGAGCTGATCTGGTTGGTGACCCAAGCTGATATGGCGACCTGAGTAAATCTAGTTGGTGATCCGTGTGGTGACCTGAGTTGATCTCGCTAGCGACTTGAGTTGATCCAGTGACCCATCCCGATCCAGAGGCCCGAGTCGAGCCGGCAACCCAACTCGACCTGAGTCAATCGAGTCGACTCGAGTCCACCGAGTCGACCCAGTGACCCGAGTCAACCTGGTCAACTCGATGACCCGAGCCAACTGAGTCGACCCAGTGACCCGGTGACTCGAATCAACTGAGTCGACCCGGTGACCAGAGTTGACTAAGTCGACCCAGCTGACTTGGTGACCTGAGTCGACAGAGTTGACCTAGTGACCTGAGTCAACCGTGTTGACCTGATGACCTAAGTTGACCTGGTGACCCAAGTCAACCAAGTCTACCTAAGTTAGTAAGGTGACTGAGTTGACCCGAGTCGACCTAGTGACCTGAGTCAACCGAGTCGACCTGGTGACTCGAGTCGACCCAGTGACATGAGTCAACTGAGTCGACCCAATGACCTGAGTCAACTGAGTCAACCGAGTCGACCCTATGACCTGAGTCAACCAAGTTGACCTAGCGACCCGAGTCACTATGGTGACCCAATTTATTATGGCAGTCAAAGTTATTGGCTGGCGACCTGAGTTGATCTAGTTGGTGACATAAGCTGATATGGCGACCAGAGCTGATCTAGCTGGTGACCCAAGCTAATCTGGTGACCCAAGTTGATCTAGTTGGCGACCCATGTGGTGACCTGAGTTGATCTCGCTAGTAACTTGAGTTGACCCGATGATCCATCTTGATCTAGAGGCCCGAGTCGATCCGGCAACCCAAGTCGACCTGGTGACCTGAGTCAACCGCGTCGACCGACTCGACCCAGTGACCTGAGTCAACTAAGTTGACCTGATGACTTGAGTCAACTGAGTTGACCCAATGACCGGAGTCAACTGAGTTGACCCGATGACCTGAGTCAACTGAGTTAACACGATGACTCGAGGCAACCAAGTCGACCCAAGTCGACCGAGTCAGTCAGGTGACTGAGTCGACCTAAGTCGACCTAGTGACCTGAGTCGACCGAGTCAACCCGGTGACTCGAGTCAACAGAGTCGACCGAGTCGACCCAGTGACCCGTGTCAACCGAGTTGACCTGGTGACCCGAGTCGATCGAGTCGACCCAGCGACCTGAGTCACTATGGTGACCTAATTTATTATGGCAGTCAGAGTTACTGGCTGGTGACTAGAGCTGATCTGGTGACCTGAATTGATCTAGTTGGCAACCTAAGCTGATTTGGCTGTCGACCTAATTTTGTGAGGTGATCTGGCGACCAGAGCTGATCTGGCTAGTGACCCAATCTGATTTGGTGACCTGAGTTGATCTAGTTGGTGACCCGTGTGGTGACCTGAGTTGATCTCACTAGCGACTTGTGTTGATCTAGTGACCCATCCCAATCTAGAGGCCTGAGTCGATCCGGCAACCCAAGTCGATTCGAGTTGACTCGGTGACCCGAGTCAACCGAGTCGACCCAGTGACCTGAGTCAATTGAGTCAACCCAGTGACCTGAGTCAACCGAGTCGACCCGATGACCCGAGTCAACCGAGTCAACCCGATGACCCGAGTCAACCGAGTCGACGCAGTGACCTGAGTCAACCAAGTCGATGCGGTGACCCAAGTCAACCGAGTCGACCCGGTGACCTGAGTCAACCGAGTTGACCTGAGTCAACCCGACGACCTGAGTCGACCCGATGACCCGACTCGATCGAGTCGACCTGGTGACCTGACTCGACCGAGTCGACCCAATGACCCGAGTCAACCGAGTCGACCCGGTGACCCGAGTCAACTGAGTCGACCGAGTTCACCCGGTGACCTGAGTCAATTGAGTCGACCCAGTGACCCAAGTTGCTAGTGACCTAATTTTGTTAGGTGATCTGGAGACCAGAGTTGATCTGGTTGGTGACCCAAGCTAATCTGGCGACCAGAGTTGATCTAGTTGGTGACCCGTGTGGTGACCTAAGTTGATCTTGCTAGCAACTTGAGTTGATCCAGTAACCCATCCTGATCCAGAGGCCTGAGTCGATCTGGTAACCCAAGTCGACCTGAGTCGACCTGGTGACCCGACTCAACCGAGTCGACCCGATGACCCGAATCAACCAAGTCGACCTGATGACCCGAGTCAACCAAGTCGACCTTGTGACCCGAGTCAACCAAGTCGACCCGAGTCAGTCAGGTGACTGAGTCAACCCGGTGACCTGAGTCGATTAAGTCAACGGAGTCCACCCAATGACCTGAGTCAACTGAGTCGATCGTGTCAACCCAGTAACCTAAGTCAACCCGGTGAATCGAGTCAACTGAGTCGATCGAGTCGACCCGGTGACCTGAGTCAACTGAGTCGACCTGAGTCGACTGAGTCAACCCAGTTACCTGAGTCACTGTGGTGACCTAATTTATTATGGTAGTCAGAGTTACTGGCTGGTGACCTAAGCTAATCTGGCTGGTGACTTAAGTTTGTCAGGTGATCTAGCGACCAGAGTTGATCTGGTTGGTGACCCAAGCTGATCTGGCGATGTGAGTTGATCTAGTTGGCGACCCGTGTGGTGACCTGAGTTGATCTCGCTAGCGACTTGAGTTGATCCAGTGACCCGTACTGATCCAGAGGCCCGAGTCGATCTGACAACCCAAGTCGACCCGGTGACCCGAGTCAACTTGGTGACTCGAGTCGATCCGATGACCTGAGTCAACTGAGTCATCCCGAGTCGACCGAGTCAGTCAGGTGACTGAGTCGACCCGGTGACCTGAGTCAACCAAGTCGACCTGGTGACCCAAGTCCATCGAGTCGACCGAGTCGACCCAGTGACCTGATTCAACCAAGTCGACCTGGTGACCCGAGTCAACCGAGTCGACCTGGTGACCCGAGTCGCTGTGGTGACCCAATTTATTATGGCAGTCAAAGTTTTTGGCTGGCAACCAGAGCTGATCTGGCGACCTGAGTTGATCTAGTTAGCGACCTAAGCTGATCTAGTTGGCGACCTAAGATGAAATGGTTGGTGACCCAGGCTGATCTAGTTAGTGACCTGATTTTGTCAGGTGATCTAGCGACTAGAGCTGATCTAGCTGGTGACCCAAGCTGATCTAGTGACCCGAGTTGATCTAGTTGGTTACCTGTGTGGTGACCTGAGCTGATCTCGCTAGCAACTTGAGTTGATCTAGTGACCCGTGCAATCTAGAGGCCCGAGTAGATCCGACAACCCAAGTCGACTTGAGTCGACCTGAGTCAACCGAGTCAGCTGAGTCGACCTAAGTCACCCTAGTCGACCCGGTGATCCAAGTCAACTGAGTTGACTCAAGTTGACTGCGTCGACCCGAGTCGACCGGGTCGGTCAGGTGACTGACTCGACCTGAGTCGATTTGGCTACCTGAGTCAACTCGGTGACCCGAGTCGATCGAGTCGACCGAGTCGACCAAGTCCACCCAGTGACCTGAGTCACCTTAGTCGACCGAGCGACCAGAGTCGTTGTAGTGACCTAATTTATTATGGCAGTATGAGTTACCGACTAGCGAGCAGAGTTGATCTAGCCACCCGAGATGATCTAGTTTGCGACCTGAGTTGATCTAGTTGGTGACCCGAGTTGATCTGCCTGTTGACCTAATTTTGTCAAGTGATCTAGCGACCAGAGCTGATCAAGCCGAGCGGAACCGAACCGGTCGAGCTCTCCGGGGAGCGGCGGGGCGGGATCGGCGCCGAGCTCGCTCCCGGGCGGGGTCGAAACTCGCGGAAAAAAAATGAACAAAGGAGGCCCCGTACGAGGATAAGAACGAAAAAACCAGAGTTAAATTAAAAAAAAAAAAAAAAAAAAAAAAAAAATTACTTTCGGGTCATACGTGTAGCCACGCCCAGCTCGCCCGCGGACGGGATCCCCATCGAGCTCGTCGAGCCGAGCGGCGCTCGCGGGCGGGGTCCGATCCGAGCGGAACCGAACCGGTCGAGCTCTCCGGGGAGCGGCGGGGCGGGATCGGCGCCGAGCTCGCTCCGGGGCGGGGTCGAAACTCGCGGAAAAAAAATGAACAAAGGAGGCTCCGTACGAGGATAAGAACGAAAAAACCAGAGTTAAAAAAAAAAAAAAAAAAAAAAAAAATACATTCGCGTCATACGTGTAGCCACGCCCAGCTCGCCCGCGGACGGGATCCCCATCGAGCTCGTCGAGCCGAGCGGCGCTCGCGGGCGGGGTCCGATCCGAGCGGAACCGAACCGGTCGAGCTCTCCGGGGAGCGGCGGGGCGGGATCGGCGCCGAGCTCGCTCCCGGGCGGGGTCGAAACTCGCGGAAAAAAAATGAACAAAGGAGGCTCCGTACGAGGATAAGAACGAAAAAACCAGAGTTTAAAAAAAAATTAAAAAAAAAAAATTACATTCGGGTCATACGTGTAGCCACGCCCAGCTCGCCCGCGGACGGGATCCCCATCGAGCTCGTCGAGCCGAGCGGCGCTCGCGGGCGGGGTCCGATCCGAGCGGAACCGAACCGGTCGAGCTCTCCGGGGAGCGGCGAGGCGGGATCGGCGCCGAGCTCGCTCCCGGGCGGGGTCGAAACTCGCGGAAAAAAAATGAACAAAGGAGGCTCCGTACGAGGATAAGAACGAAAAAACCAGAGTTAAAAAAAAAAAAAAAAAAAAAAAAAATTACATTCGGGTCATACGTGTAGCCACGCCCAGCTCGCCCGCGGACGGGATCCCATTCGAGCTCGTCGAGCCGAGCGGCGCTCGCGGGCGGGGTCCGATCGGAGCGGAACCGAACCGGTCGAGCTCTCCGGGGAGCGGCGGGGCGGGATCGGCGCCGAGCTCGCTCCCGGGCGGGGTCGAAACTCGCGGAAAAAAAATGAACAAAGGAGGCTCCGTACGAGGATAAGAACGAAAAAACCAGAGTTAAAAAAAAAAAAAAAAAAAAAAATTACATTCGGGTCATACGTGTAGCCACGCCCAGCTCGCCCGCGGACGGGATCCCCATCGAGCTCGTCGAGCCGAGCGGCGCTCGCGGGCGGGGTCCGATCCGAGCGGAACCGAACCGGTCGAGCTCTCCGGGGAGCGGCGGGGCGGGATCGGCGCCGAGCTCGCTCTCGGGCGGGGTCGAAACTCGCGGAAAAAAAATGAACAAAGGAGGCCCCGTACGAGGATAAGAACGAAAAAACCAGAGTTAAAAAAAAAAAAAAAAAAAAAAAAAAAAAAACTTTCGGGTCATACGTGTAGCCACGCCCAGCTCGCCCGCGGACGGGATCCCCATCGAGCTCGTCGAGCCGAGCGGCGCTCGCGGGCGGGGTCCGATCCGAGCGGAACCGAACCGGTCGAGCTCTTCGGGGAGCGGCGGGGCGGGATCGGCGCCGAGCTCGCTCCGGGGCGGGGTCGAAACTCGCGGAAAAAAAATGAACAAAGGAGGCTCCGTACGAGGATAAGAACGAAAAAACCAGAGTTTTAAAAAAAAAAAAAAAAAAATTACATTCGGGTCATACGTGTAGCCACGCCCAGCTCGCCCGCGGACGGGATCCCCATCGAGCTCGTCGAGCCGAGCGGCGCTCGCGGGCGGGGTCCGATCCGAGCGGAACCGAACCGGTCGAGCTCTCCGGGGAGCGGCGGGGCGGGATCGGCGCCGAGCTCGCTCCCGGGCGGGGTCGAAACTCGCGGAAAAAAAATGAACAAAGGAGGCTCCGTACGAGGATAAGAACGAAAAAACCAGAGTTAAAAAAAAAAAAAAAAAAAAAATTACATTCGGGTCATACGTGTAGCCACGCCCAGCTCGCCCGCGGACGGGATCCCCATCGAGCTCGTCGAGCCGAGCGGCGCTCGCGGGCGGGGTCCGATCCGAGCGGAACCGAACCGGTCGAGCTCTCCGGGGAGCGGCGGGGCGGGATCGGCGCCGAGCTCGCTCCGGGGCGGGGTCGAAACTCGCGGAAAAAAAATGAACAAAGGAGGCTCCGTACGAGGATAAGAACGAAAAAACCAGAGTTAAAAAAAAAAAAAAAAAAAAAAAAAATACATTCGCGTCATACGTGTAGCCACGCCCAGCTCGCCCGCGGACGGGATCCCCATCGAGCTCGTCGAGCCGAGCGGCGCTCGCGGGCGGGGTCCGATCCGAGCGGAACCGAACCGGTCGAGCTCTCCGGGGAGCGGCGGGGCGGGATCGGCGCCGAGCTCGCTCCCGGGCGGGGTCGAAACTCGCGGAAAAAAAATGAACAAAGGAGGCTCCGTACGAGGATAAGAACGAAAAAACCAGAGTTAAAAAAAAAATTAAAAAAAAAAAATTACATTCGGGTCATACGTGTAGCCACGCCCAGCTCGCCCGCGGACGGGATCCCCATCGAGCTCGTCGAGCCGAGCGGCGC
>BSBK01010310.1:210000-245000 GCA_027943335.1 Chamaecyparis obtusa | reverse complement strand
TGAAAATGTCTACGCCTGTCGGATCATTGCAAAACGGATCCTCGGTTCACAGGAGCCTGGGAAGAATATCCCGTACGAAACCCTTTACCCGAAGACATCCGAATCGCAAGTGCTCGCAACAGTCACTGCCCCGAGAGTATGCACCGCGCACGCGACCGAGTAAGGCCACTCAATGACATCCATTTCCCAGGCATATGCCACCTACGCGCTTTTTTGGTGCACCCCGCACGACAACTTCCGTCTCGACAAACATTAACGCTTTCCGCATCCAGAAAGACATGAAATGGCCACGCATGTCGGGTCATTGCAAAACGGATGCTCGGTTCACAGGAGCCTGGGAAGAACATCCCGTACGGAACCCTTTACCCGAAGACACCCGAATCGCACATGCTCGCAACAGTCACTGCCCCGAGAGTATGCACCGTGCACGCGACCGAGTAAGGCCACTCAGAGACATCCATTTCCCAGGCATATGCCACCTACGCACTTCTTTGGTGCACCCCGCACGACAACTCCCGTCTCGACAGCCTTAACGGTTTCCGCATCCAACCAAAAGCCTTGGCCATACTCGTCTGCAAGTTTAACTCCACAGACAGAGAGGACTTTGCCCTGCAAACCAGAGCAAGACGATAGTGCCTCGTAGAAAATGAAGACGAGATGGCCAAGACCGCACTTGTGTACAAGGCAACCAACCTTTCATCGCACTCCGGGCCACGCTAAAAACACTAGGAAAGGCTTAAAGGGTGGAGAGTGGGACAACGATGAAATATGAAAGCAGGACACTCACCTTACGTGCAACGATTCCCAACACTTGTTACTGTCGGAGCTCATGTATCGCAAAGATGGAACGTGCCAAGTGCCAAGGCCCATGGCAAATGCAACTGTCGTAAACTTCGGAACAAGCGCATCTTTCAGTCAAACAAATGACATACACACTGTCGCAATTCTCTACGACACTCGTGCGTGGCAAAATTCAACTAAATATGAAGATGAGAACTTCCAACTGCACAAGGGCTGGGCAGAACTACAAGAAATGCTCACTCCGCAATTTATTATCGCGCCTACCATCTCGGAAAGGGGTACAAGTGCACACGTTCATCCAAGCAAAGAGGATGAAATGGAGTGAAGGGGCAAGATCCAAAAGTTCCGGAGGTACAACTCCGAGAACAATCGAGAGCAATGCCGAATTACATGTCAACTCTGTTACTAGGCAAACAAGTGTTGTACCTGAAGAAATCGACAGTCCTCACAATGGCCCGAGGCCAATGCTCCGACTTAATCAATTTTCTCCAACAAACGCCATGCCACCTTTTACAAAGGGATTTTATCCATCCAAAACCGAATTAATCACTTGCAGCAAAGTGACCCAAGAGCTAGACGGGGGCTGACCCAGTAATTGTCTTCCATGTCACTACAACGAAACATTTGAACGACAACCGCTGTCGAACCCTTTCCAACTTGCACCGTCGAGTGACACAAAAGACACTACCATGGGCATGGGCAGCCCCCGCATAGCAAACGGGTGCCCTAATGCGCCCCTCCAATAGAATCAGTGCTAGTGCTCAAATTTTATATCTGAGCTACCAATCCGTCCAAGCACCAGCACTGATTCTCTTGGAGGGCCGCACCTACCCAAACGACTCAGAAGCTATACGCCGGTCCATTCACAAGAACGGAACTATCTCCGGCCAACTCCCTGTGAAGGCCGCATCTCTCCGTTCCACGCATGCAAGAACCAACGCATAGCTAACGAGTACCCGGATAGGATTCGCGGAAAGTACATAGCAAATCGCTTGTACCAAAGCGAACCGAAAGCTAGATGGGGGCTGACCCGAAGATTGCCTTCCATGTCACTGCGACGACACATTCGAACGACAACCGCTGCCGAACACTTTCCGACTTGCACCGTTGAGTGACCCGAAAGACAGGACTTTGGGCAGCCCCCGCATAGCAATCAGGTGGCTTCATGCCCCTCTAATAGAATCAGTGCTAGTGATCCGATTTTAAATCCGACTTACTCATCCGTCCGCGCACAAGCTCTGATTCTATTAGAGGGGCATGGGGGAGCTTCCGCGAACTACTACTCCCCTATATAAGTTATTAGTCCGGGTCTTTCTCTTCCGTAGAAATTTGAGCCGTTGAGAATGGCTCCCAAACAATTCAAATCTTCCAAAAATTCAAGTGAAACGATGAGGAAAAAGCTCACAAAAAAATCAAATCTTCAAAAAATTCAAGTGAAACGAACAGAATAGCTCACAAAAAATTCAGGTCTTCCGAAAAAATCGAAGGGAAACGAAAAGAACAACTAGCAAAACATTCAAATTTTCCAAAACTTCAAGTAAAAGAAAGAACATAGCTCACCAAAAAAATCCATTTCTTCCAAAAACTCAAGTGAATCGAAGAGAGTAGGCTCACAAAAAATTAAAATCTTCCAAAAAAAAATCAAAGGAAACAAAAGAGGAGATCGCAAAAAATTCGAATCTTCCAATGAAACAAAAATGAGAATAGCAAACAAAAAATTCAAATCTTAATGCAGCATGCGACAGAGCAAATCGCTTGTGCCAAGCGACCCGGGAGCTAGACGGGGGCTGACCCAAAAATTGCGTTTCTTGTCAATGCGACGATGCGTTGGAACGACAACCGCTGTCGAACCCTTTCCTACTTGCAACGTCGACTGACACAAAAGACACGATCCTGGACAGGCCCCGCATAGAAAGCGGGTGGCCTAATGCGCCCCTCCAATAGAATCAGCGCTAGTGCTCAGATTTTAAATCCGAGATACCCAGCACTGATTCTCTTGGAGGGGGGCACCTACCCAAACGACTCAAAAGCTATACGCGGCTCCATTCACAAAAACAGAACTATCTCCGGCCAACTCCCTGTGAAGGCCGCATCTCTCCGTTCCGCTCGTGTAAGAGCCAACGCGTAGCTAACGAGTACGTGGATAGGGTTCGCGGAAAGTACATAGCAAATCACTTGTACCAAAGTGACCCGAAAGCTAGACAGGGGCTGACCCGTAGATTGCCTTCCATATCACTGCGACGACGCATTGGAACGACAACCGCTGCCGAACCCTTTCCGACTTGCACCGTCGAGCGACCCGAAAGACAGGACTTTGGGCAGCCCCCGCATAGCAATCAAGTGGCTTCATGCCCCTCTAATAGAATCAGTGCTGGTGATCCCATTTTGAAATCCGACCTACACATCCGTCCGATCACCGGCAATGATTCTATAAGAGGGGTATGGGGGAGCTTCCGCGAACAACACACAACTCCTCCCCTATATAAGTTATTAGTCCGAGTCTTGCTCTTGAGTGGAAATTTAAGCCGAAGAAACTGGCTCCCAAAAAATTCAAATCTTCCAAAAATTCAAGTGAAACGATGACAAAAAGCTCACAAAAAATCAAATCTTCCAAAAATTCAAGTGAAACGAACAGAATAGATCACAAAAAATTCAAGTCTTTCGAAAAAATCTAGGAAAACGAAAAGAATAGCTAGAAAACAAAATTCAAATCTTCCAGAAATTCAAGTAAAACAAAGAACATGGCTCACCAAAATAATTCATCTTCCAAAAATTCGTCATTCTTACCGCAATCCATCATCTTATCCGTCATAACGCGTATCCAACATATCCACGAGGAGGTAACCCAACTCGCTCGCATAGTTCCTCAAGTCAGATAACAATGCATCTAGATGAATCCAAATCGTTTTCGATCGAGACTTAGCAACTAATGTCGCACCCGCCTAGATTGACTTGAGATCCAATCCGCCGACACATATGATAACTAACTGATTCCAATGCAAAGCATCTTGAGCCATTGCGCACTCAAGTATCGGAAGTCGAAGCGACATAGCAAGTAGCTTGTACCAAGTGACCCGGGAGCTAGACGGGGGCTGACCCGAAGATCGCCTTTCTTGTCAATGCGACGATGTGTTGGAACGACAACCGCTGTCGAACCCTTTCCGAAGTGCACCGTCGACTGACCCAAAAGTTACGACCCTGGACAGCCCCCGCATAGCAAGCGGGTGGCCTAATGCGCCCCTCCAATAGAATCAGTGCTAGTGTTCATATTTTAAATCCGAGCTACCAATCCGTCCGAGCACCAGCACTGATTCTCTTGGAGGGGCGCACCTACCCAAACGACTCAAAAGCTATATACGCGGCTCCATTCACAAGAGCAGAACTATTTCCGGCCAACTCCCTGTGAAGGCCGCATCTCTTCGTTCCACGCATGCAAGAGCCAACGCATAGCTAACGAGTACCCGGATAGGGGTTCGCGGAAAGTACATAGCAGATCGCTTGTACCAAAGCAACCCAAAAGCTAGACGGGGGCTGACCCGAAGATCGCCTTCCATGTCACTGCGACGACGCATTGGAACGACAACCGCTGCCGAACCCTTTCCGACTTGCACCGTCGAGCGACCTTCGAAAGACGGGACTTTGAGCAGCCCCCGCATAGCAATCAGGTGGCTTCATGCCCCTCTAATGGAATCAGTGCTGCTGATCGCGTTTTGAAATCTGACCTAATCATCCGTCCGTCTGTCAGATTTCAAAACGGGATCACCAGCACTGATTCTATTAGAGGGGCATGGGGGAGATTCCGCGGACAACACCTCCCCTATATAAGTTATTAGTCCAAGTCTTGCACTTCCGTAGAAATTTGAGCCGACGAGAATATCTCACAAAAATTTCAAATCTTTCAAAAATACGAGTGAAACAAAAAGAATAGATCACAAAAAATTCAGAAATTCCAAAAATTCAATTGAAACGAAGAGAATAGCTCACAAAAAAATCAAGGGAAAAAAAGAGAATAGCTCACAAATAAAATCAAATCTCCCAAAAATGCAAGTGAAACGAAGAGACTACAATCACAAAAAATGCACAACTTCCAAATATTCAATTGAAACGAAGAGAATAGCTCACAAAAAATGCAAGTCTTACAAAAAAATCAAGGGAAACAAAACAGAATAGCTCACAAAAAATTCAAATCTTCCAAAAAAACCAAGTGAAACAAACAGAATAGCTCACAAAAAATTCAAATCTTGCAAACATTCAAGTGAAAACGAAGAGAATAGCTCACAAAAACATTCAAAACTTCCAAAAATTCAAGTGAAAAGAATAAAATAATAGCCCACAAAAAATTCAAGTCTTCCAAAACAAAAACCAAGGAAAAACGAAGAGAATAGCTCACAAAAAATCCAAAACTTCAAGTCAAAACGAAGAGAATTTTACTACCTCGCAACAAACAAAATTCAAATCTCGCAAAAATTCAAGTGAAACGAAGAGACTTAACTCAAAAAATTCAAATCTTCTTGCGACATGCAGACCCAAGAGCTAGACGGGGGCTCGCCCACAGATCGACTTCAGTATCACTATGACGACGCGCTGGAACGACTACCGCTGTCGAACCCTTCTCTGACTTCCGCCATCGAGTGACCCAAAAGACACGACCCAAGGGAGCCCACGCATAAAAATTGGGTGGCTTCATGCCCCTCCAATAGAATCTGTGCTGCTGCTCACATTTTTAAATCCGAGCGGCAAATCCGTCCGAGCACCAACACTCATTCACTTGGAGGGGCACCTATCCAAACGACCGAAAAGCTATACGCGGCTCCATTCGCAAGGCACGGAACTGTTTCAGGCCAACTCCCTGTGAAGGCCGCATCTCTGCGTTCCATGCGTGCTAGAGCCAACACATAGCTAACGAGTACCGGGATAGGTGTTCGCGGAAAGTACATAGCAGATCGCTTGTACCAAAGCAACCCAAGAGCTAGACAGGGGCTGACCCGAAGATCGCCTTCCATGTCGCTGCGACGACGCATTGGAACGACAACCGCTGCCGAACCATTTCCGACTTGCGCCGTCGAGCGACCTGAAAGATGAGACTTTGAGCAGCCCACGCATAGCAATCAGGTGGCTTCATGCCCCTATAATGGAATCAGTGCTGCTGATCCCGTTTTGAAATCCGACCTAATCATCCATCCGTCTGTCGGATTTCAAAACGGGATCACCAGCACTGATTCCATTAGAGGGGCATGGGGGAGCTTCCGCGAACAACACCTCCCCTATATAAGTTATTAGTCCAAGTATTGCACTTCCGTAGAAATTTGAGCCGAAGAGAATATCTCACAAAAATTTCAAATCTCTCAAAAATATAAGTGAAACAAAGAAGAATAGATCACAAAAAATTCAAAACTTCCAAAAATTCAATTGAAACGAAGAGAATAGCTCACAAAAAATGCAAGTCTTGCAAAAAAAATTCAAAGGAAAAGAAGAGAATAGCTCACAAAAAAAATCAAATCTCCCAAAAAATGCATCATGCATAACTTCCAAAAATTCAATTGAAACGAAGAGAATAGCTCACAAAAAATGCAAGTCTTCCAAAAAAATCAAAGGGAAATAAAGAGAATAGCTCACAAAAAATTCAAATCTTCCAAAAAACCAAGTGAAACGAAGAGACTACATCACAAAAAATGCATAACTTCCAAAAATTCAATTGAAACGAAGAGAATAGCTCACAAAAAATGCAAGTCTTCCCAAAAAAAAACAAAAAAAAAAAAAACAAAGGGAAACAAAGAGAATAGCTCACAAAAATTCAAATCTTCCAAAAAAAACCAAGTGAAACAAAGAGAATAGCTCACAAAAATTTCAAATCTTGCAAAAATTCAAGTGAAACGAAAGATAATAGCTCACAAAAAAATTCAGAACTTCCAAAAATTCAAGTCTTCCAAAAAAAAATCAAGGAAAAACGAAGACTTAAACTCACGAAAAATTCAAATCTCCTTGCGGCATGCAGACCCAAGAGCTAGACGGGGGCTCGCCCACAAATCGACTTCAGTATCACTATGATGACGCGCTGGAACGACTACCGTTGTCGAACCCTTCTCCGACTTGCGCCATCGAGTGACCCAAAAGAGGCGACCCAGGGGAGCCCCCGCATAGCAATCGGGTGGCTTCATGCCCCTCCAATAAAATCAGGCATGCTACTCACATTTTAAATCCGAGCCGCAAATCCGTCCGAGCACCAGCACTGATTCACTTGGAGGGGCACCCTATCCAAACGACCCAAAAGCTATACGCGGCTCCTTTCGCACGCACAGAACTGTTTCAAGCCGACTCCCTGTGAAGGCCGCATCTCTCCGTTCCACCCATGCAAGAAACAACGCATAGCTAACGAATACCCGGATAGGGTTTCGCGGAAAGTACAAGCAGATCGCTTGTACCAAAGCAACCCAAAAGCTAGACGGGGGCTGACCCGAAGATCGCCTTCCATGTCACAGCGACGACGCATTGGAACGACAACCGCTGTCGAACCCTTCCCGACTTTGCGTCATCGAGCGACCCGAAAGACGGGACTTTGAGCAGCCCCCGCATAGCAATCAGGTGGCTTCATGCCCCTCTAATGGAATCAGTGCTGCTGATCCCGTTTTGAAATCCGACCTAATCATCCGTCCGTCTGTCGGATTTCAAAACGGGATCACCAGCACTGATTCTATTAGAGGGGCATGGGGGAGCTTCCGCGGACAACACCTCCCCTATATAAGTTATTAGTCCAAGTATTGCACTTCCGTAGAAATTTGAGCCGAAGAACAAAAATTTCAAATCTCTCAAAAATACAAGTGAAACAAAGAACAATAGATCACAAAAAATTCAAAACTTCAAAAATTCAATTGAAATGAAGAGAATAGCTCACAAAAAATCCAAGTCTTGCAAAAAAAAATCAAGGAAAAAGAAGAGAATAGCTCACAAAAAAAATCAAATTTCCCAAAAATGCAAGTGAAACGAAGAGACTACATCACCAAAAAATGCATAACTTCCAAAAATTCAATTGAAACGAAGAGAACTAGCTCAAAAAAAATGCAAGTCTTCCAAAAAAAAATCAAGGGAACAAAGAGAAATAGCTCACAAAAAATTCAAATCTTCGAAAAAACCAAGTGAAACAAAGAAGAATAGCTCACAAAAAATTCAAATCCTGCAAAAATTCAAGTGAAAGGAAGAGAATAGCTCACAAAAAATTCAAAACTTCAAAAATTCAAGTGAAACGAAGAGAATAGCTCACAAAAAATTCAAAACTTCCAAAAATTCAAGTGAAACGAAGAGAATAGCTCACAAAAAACTTCAAATCTCGCAAAAACTCCAGTGAAACGAAAAAGACTTAACTCACAAAAAATTCAAATCTTCTTGCCGCATGCAGACCCAAATGCTAGACCGGGGCTCGCCCACAGATCGACTTCAGTATCACTAATGACGACGCGCTGGAACAACTACCGTTGTTGAACCCTTCTCCGACTTGCGCCATCGAGTGACCCAGAAGAGACGACCCAGGGGAGCCCCCGCATAGCAATCAGGTGGCTTCATGCCCTCCAATAAATCAGGCATGCTACTCACATTTTAAATCCGAGCCGCAAATCCCATCCGAGCACCAGCACTGATTCACTTGGAGGGGCACCCTATCCAAACGACCCAAAAGCTATACGCGGCTCCATTCGCACGCACAGAACTGTTTCAGGCCGACTCCCTGTGAAGGCCGCATCTCTTCGTTGCACACATGCAAGAGACAACGCATAGCTAACGAGTACCCGGATAGGGTTTCGCGGAAAGTACATAGCAGATCGCTTGTACCAAAGCAACCCAAAAGCTAGACGGGGCTGACCCTAAGATCGCCTTACATGTCACAACGACGACGCATTGGAACGACAACCGCTGTCGAACCCTTTCCGACTTGCGCAATCGAGCGACCCGAAAGACGGGACTTTGAGCAGCCCACGCATAGCAATCAGGTGGCTTCATGCCCCTGTAATGGAATCAGTGCTGCTGATCCCATTTTGAAATCTGACCTAATCATCCGTCCGTCTGTCGGATTTCAAAACGGGATCACCAGCACTGATTCTATTAGAGGGGCATGGGGGAGCTTCCGCGACAACACCTCCCCTATATAAGTTATTAGTCCAAGTATTCACTTTCGTAGAAATTTGAGCCGAAGAGAATATCTCACAAAAATTTCAAATCTCTCAAAAATACAAGTGAAACAAAGAGAATAGATCACAAAAAATTCCAAAACTTCCAAAAAATTCAATTGAAATGAAGAGAATAGCTCACAAAAAATCCAAGTCTTGCAAAAAAAAAATCAAGGGAAAAGAAGAGAATAGCTCACAAAAAATGCAAGTCTTCCAAAAAAAAACAAGGGAAACAAAGAAAATAGCTCACAAAAAATTCAAATCTTCCAAAAAAACCAAGTGAAACAAAGAAGAATAGCTCACAAAAAATTCAAATCCTGCAAAAATTCAAGTGAAACGAAGAGGATAGCTCACAAAAAAACTCAAAACTTCCAAAAATTCAAGTGAAACGAAGAGAATAGCTCACAAAAAATTAAGTGAAACGAAGAGAATAGCTCACAAAAACTTCAAATCTCGCAAAAACTCCAGTGAAACGAAAAAAGAAAAAGACTTTAACTCACAAAAAATTCAAATCTTCTTGCGGCATGCAGACCCAAGTGCTAGACGGGGGCTGCACACAGATCGACTTCAGTATCACTAATGACGACGCGCTGGAACGACTACCGTTGTCGAACCCTTCTCCGACTTGCGCCATCGAGTGACCAAAAGAGACGACCCAGGGAAGCCCCCGCATAGCAATCAGGTGGCTTCATGCCCCTCAAATAAAATCAGGCATGCTCCTCACATTTTAAATCTGAGCCGCAAATCCGTCCGAGCACCAGCACAGATTCGCTTGGAGGGGCACCCTATCCAAACGACCCAAAAGCTATACGCGGCTCCATTCGCACGCACAGAACTATTTCAGGCCGACTCCCTGTGAAGGCCGCATCTCTCCGTTCCACACATGCAAGAGCCAATGCATAGCTAACGAGTACCCGGATAGGGGTTCGCGGAAAGTACATAGCAGATCGCTTGTACCAAGCGACCAAAAGCTAGACAAGGGCTAACCCGAAGATCGCCTTCCATGTCACTGCGACGACGCATTGGAACGACAACCGCTGTCGAACCCTTTCCGACTTGCGCCGTCGAGCGACTCGAAAGACGGGACTTTGAGCAGCCCCCGCATAGCAATCAGGTGGCTTCATGCCCCTCTAATGGAATCAGTGCTGCTGATCCCGTTTTGAAATCCGACCTGCTCATCCATCCGTCCGTCGGATTTCAAAACGGGATCACTAGCACTGATTCTATTAGAGGGGCATGGGGGAGCTTCCCGCGGACAACACCTCCCCTATATAAGTTATTAGTCAAGTATTGCACTTCCGTAGAAATTTGAGCCGAAGAGAATATCTCACAAAAATTTCAAAATCTCTCAAAAATACAAGTGAAACAAAGAAGAATAGATCACAAAAAATTCAAAACTTCTAAAAATTCAATTGAAACGAAGAGAATAGCTCACAAAAAATGCAAGTCTTGCAAAAAAAAAATTCAAGGGAAAAGAAGAGAATAGCTCACAAAAAAAATCAAATCTCCCAAAATGCAAGTGAAACGAAGAGACTACATCACAAAAAATGCATAACTTCCAAAAATTCAATTGAAACGAAGAGAATAGCTCACAAAAAATGCAAGTCTTCCAAAAAAATCAAAGGAAACAAAGAGAATAGCTCACAAAAAATAGCTAGCTTGTGGCCCGGACGATCGATCTCATGAAAACTGACTACATACCCGTGGCTCGGATCGACAAGCTAGCTCGGATCGGCGATCTGAGCTCATTCCATCATGCATTCCCGTCTTCTACTCCATAAATGACTCACCTCTTTGTATTCACTTGAGAACTAAACATCTTTAGTTCAGCTCGAATCACAACGTGCACTAGAATCCGTTCCAGCTCGGGTCTCATCTCAAAGATCCTTGCATTCACCAACAACACCTCCCCTATATAAGTTATTAGTCCAAGTCTTGCTCTTCCGTAGAAATTTGAGGCGAAGAGAACAACTCGCAACAAATCCAAATCTTCCAAAAAATCAAGGGAAATGGGGAGAATAGCTCACAATAATTCAAATCTTCAAAAAAATCAAGTGAAACGAGGAGAATAGCTCACAAAAAATTCAAATCTTCCAAATATCAAACCCAAAAGCTTCGCACACATTACAAATCAAACAGCTTGTACCGAGCGACCCAAACGCTAGACAAGGGCTCACCCTTAATAAGAGAATCAGTGTTTGACTTGTGGGCCGGGCGAGCCGATCTCATGAAAACTGCCTACATACCCGTGGCTCAGATCAGCGAGCTGACTCGGATCGTCGATCTGAGCTCATTCCATCATGCATTCCCGTGTTCTACTCCATAAAACGACTCACCTCTTTGTATTCACTTGAGAACTGAACATCCTTTAGCTCAGCTTGAATCACAACGCGCACTAGAATCCGTTCCAGCTCGGGTCTCATCTCAAAGATCCTTTCATTCACCAACAACACCTCCCCTATATAAGTTATTAGTCCAAGTCTTGCTCTTCCGTAGAAATTTGAGGCGAAGAGAACAACTCTCAAAAATTCCAATTCTTCCAAAAAAAATCAAGGGAAACGGGGAGAATAGCTCACAAATAATTCAAATCTTCAAAAATATCAAGTGAAACGAGGAGAATAGCTCACAAAAAATTTAAATCTTCCAAATATCAACCCAAAAGCTTTGCACACATTACAAATCGAACAGCTTGTACCGAGCGACCCAAACGCTAGACAAGGGCTCACCCTTAATAAGAGAATCGATGTTTGACTTGTGGGCCGGGCGAGCCGATCTCATGAAAACTACCTACATACCCATGGCTCGGATCAGCGAGCTGGCTCGGATCGACGAGATAGCTCGGATCGACGATCTGAGATCATTCCATCATGCATTCCCATGTTCTACTCCATAGAATGACTCACCTCTTTGTATTCACTTGAGAACTGAACATCCTTTAGCTCAGCTCGATCACAACGCGTACTAGAATCCGTTCCAGCTCGGATCTCATCTCAATGATTCTTACATTCACCAACAACACCTCCCCTATATAAGTTATTAGTCCGAGTCTTGCTCCCCCGTAGAAATGCTCGCCAACGCCGAAAGGTCACAAAAAATTTAAATCTCATAAATGACTCAGCTCGACGGGCTGGCTCGGATCGTACATACCCGTGGGCTCGGATCGACGAGCTAGCTCGGATCGGCGATCTGAGCTCATTCCATCATGCATTCCCATGTTCTACTCCATAGAATGAGTCACCTCTTTGTATTCACTTGAGAACTGAACATCCTTTAGCTCAGCTCGAATCATAACGCGCACTAGAATCCGTTCCAGCTCGGGTCTCATCTCAGTGATCCTTACATTCACCAACAACACCTCCCCTATATAAGTTATTAGTCCGAGTCTTACTCCCCCGTAGAAATGCTCGCCAACGCCGAAAGGTCACAAAAAATTTAAATCTTGTAAAAGACTCAGCTCGACGGGCTGGCTCGGATCGCCGAGCTGGCTCGGATCGCCGAGCTGGCTCGGATCGCCGAGCTGGCTCGGATCGCCGAGCTGGCTCGGATCGCCGAGCTGGCTCGGATCGCCGAGTTGAGCTCAATCCATCATGCATTCCCATGTTCTACTCCATGGAATAACTCGCCTATTTGTAATCACTTGAGAATTCAACATCCTTTAGCTCAACTCGAATCACAACGCGCACTAGAATCCGTTCCAGCTCGGGTCTCATCTCAAAGATCCTTCCATCCACCAACACCACCTCCCCTATATAAGTTATTAGTCCAAGTCTTGCTCCCCCGTAGAATGCTCGCCGACACGGATAGGTCACGAAAACTTTAAATCTCGTAAAAGACTCAGCTCGACAAGCTAGCTCGAATCCGTGAGCTGGCTCGGATCGACGAGCTGAGCTCAATCCATCATGCATTCCCGTGTTCTACTCCATAGAACAACTCACCTATTGTATCACTTGAGAACTCAACATCCTTTAGCTCAGCTCGAATCACAATGGGCACTAGAATCCATTCCATCTCGAGTCTCATCTCAAAGATCCTTACATCCACCAACAACACCTCCCCTATATAAGTTATTAGTCCGAGTCTTGCTCCCACGTAGAAATGCTTGCCGACGCCGATAAGTCACAAAAACTTAAAATCTCGTAAAAGGCTCGGATCGCCAAGCGAGCTGGCTCGGATCACCGAGCGAGCTGACTCGAATCGGCGAGCTGGCACGGTTTGCCGAGCGAGCCGGCCTCGGTTTTCCAAGCTGGCTGGCTCGGATCGCCGAGCCGGCTCGGCTCAAAACGGATCGGATCCATCATGCATTCCCGTGTTCTACTCCATAAAACAACTTGCCTATTGTATTCCTTTGAGAACTCAATATCCTTTAGCTTAGCTCTAATCACAATGCGCACTAGAATTTGTTCCAGCTTGGGTCTCATCTCAAAAATCCTCACATCCACCAACAACACCTCCCCTACGAGGATAAGTTATTAGTCCGAGTCTTTCTCCCCCATACAAATGCTTGCCGACGTCGATAGGTCGCAAAAAATTTAAATCTCGTAAAAGGCTCAACTTGACGAGCTGGCTCGGATCGTCGAGCTGGCTCAGATCGACAAGCTGGATCGGATCAACGAGCTGGCTCGGATCCGCGAGATGAGCTCAATCCATCATGCATTCCTGAGTTCTACTCCATAGAACAACTCGCCTATTCATATTCACTTGAGAACTCAACATCCTTAAGCTCAGCTCGAATCGTCTATGCACGAACCCATGCATAGCATTCAGGTATCAAATGGCATATCCAAAAATATCCGTAGAGAGCTAGCAAATCAATCATAGGCAGCATTGGCATAGATCGAGGTGAACATCATTTGATGCGATTTGACTAGTTACCATTGGGATGCCTTCGTGGCAATAGGGCCGACTTGAAACAAACCAACACAGCTTGATGTGATAGGGGTCATTTCATAATGACTGTTGGATGACTTTGTGGTGGTATGGCTAACTTACAATGGATGGGTGTAGTGTTGATGTGACAAGATCACCTCATACTAGAAATAGAGCTAAACACGTCGACTGACTTGAACTGACATGTAAGGGACTCGATCCGAGGTGTAACAAAGGAGTTGTTTGGTGCACTCAGGAGTAGGGTCATGTCAGGGACTTGATTCGAGGAGCATTCATGGGGTTGTGCGACAAGTTGTTAATAGTTTTGGCCTGGGTAAGGTTTAGAGTCAAGTCGAGGTGTCATTCGAGCTGCATGAAGTAGCATGGACTGCTTTGTGCAGAGTGGCATTGGATCTTGTTGGGGACTCGATCCGAGGTGAAATCAACTAGGTATTGGAATGGGAAGTTGGGGACTTTTCCATGGGAGACTTGGAACATGTGCGAGATGGTGGCGTAATGAGCTAGTTCAGAACTATGTTGGACTATGAGATGCATTGGTTGCATGTACGTAGGAGGTCTTCATGACATTGGCTCGTGCAAGCCACAAGTCCTAATCTGGATGCAAGTTCACATCTTGAGGACAACTCATTAGTGGAGAAGTTCTCAAACTCAATTCTTGAGAGGTGTCTTGCTAGCTCAAATCGGTGAGTTGGCTCAGATCGGCTAGCTCAATCAGATTGGCGAGCTGGCTCCGATTGACGAGTTGGGCTCATCTCAGAGGTCGTTACATCGTAAACAATACCTATCCCGTTATGACCCTAGAGATCTGGGTTACTTTGCCGACTCTAGTGATCCGGTGATCCAAGTCAATCCGGCGAATTGAGTCGATCCGGTGACCGAGTTGTTCTGGTGATCTAAATTACTTATGTGACTGGAGTAATTCAAGTTGGGGGACTTATGTGACTGGAGTAATTCAAGTTGGGGGACTTGACAACTTGGCATGCTGAGCCGAATTCATTGATGAGTTGGCATACTCGTCAGCATAGGTATAGGAATGGGAAGTCATGGACTTTTCCATGAGAGACTTGGAATGAGTTAGCCTAGCTCACTTGTGAGTGGGGTCAAAAGTCACATTTGTTGACCTGAGTTGATCTCGCGACCTGAGCTGATTTGGCTGGCGGCCTGAGTTGGTGTGGTGACCCAAGTTGATCTGGCTAGCGACCTGAGTTGATCCAGCGATCCGACTTCATCCGTCGACCTGACCGAGTTGGTCAGGTGATCTGGTGACCCGACCTGACCTGGTTGGTGAGTCGAGTTGATGTGGCGACCCGAGTTGATCTGGCTGGCGACCCAAAATGATCCCGTGACCTGACCCGATCTGAAGACCTGACCCGACCCAACCCGAGTTGGTCTGGCAATCTGGTGACCCGAGTTGTTCTGGTTGGCGACTCGAGTCGATATGTTGACCCAAGTTGATCCGGTGACCCGACCCAATCCGGAGACCTGACCCGACCAAACTTGACCTAACTTTAGTTAGTCAGGTGATTTGGCGACCCAATATGATCTATATGGATACCTGAGTCGATGTAGGGACCCGAGTAGATTTGGCTGGCGGCCCGAGTCGATCTGACAACCCGTCCTAATCTGGAGACCCGAGTCGATCCGACGACTCGAGTTGATTCGGCAACCCGAGTGGATTTGACGACCTGTGTCGATCTGGTGACCCGAGTTGTTCTGGCGATCTGAGTTACTTATGCAACTCGAGTGATCTGAGCTGGTGGACTTGACAGCTTGGCATATTGGATCGAGGTGATCCAAGATTGAATGAGTTAGCACAGATCGAGGTGAACATCATTTGATGTGATTTAACTTGCGATCTGACTGGTTATCATTGGGATGCCTTCGTGGCAATAGGGCCGACTTGAAATAGAGATCTGAGTCGATCTGACGACTCCAGTGATTCGAGTCGATCTGGCAAGTCTAGCGATCCAAGTTGGCTAGGCAACTTCGTCAATCTAAGTTAGTCAGGTGATCTTGCGACCTGAGTTGATCTGGATGGTGACCCGAGTTGATCCGACTGGCAACCCAAGTTGTTTTGGGGACTCGAGTCGATCCAGAAACCCGAGTTGACTCGGCGATGCGAGTCGATCCAATGATCCGAATTACTTATGCGACTGGAGTAATTCAAGTTGGGGGACTTGACAGCTTGGCATGCTAAGGCGACTTCATTGATGAGTTGGCATACTTGTCAGCATTACTATTGTGCATATTAGATTGAGGTGATCCAAGTTTGAATGAGTTGGCATGGATCGAGGTGGACATCATTTGATGCAGTCTGACTAGTTATTGTTAGACGCAGTGTTGAAATGACCCGGGGTCATTTCATATAACCGCTGGGAGGCTTTCGTGGTAGTAGGGCAAGACCTGCGATGAGAACTTAACAAGGTCGCTGGCGGGGTCGAAACTCGTAGGAAAAAATGGATAAAGGAGGCTCTATACAAGGAAAAGAACAAAATTTTCAAGTTATAAAAAACTTAAATCACTAGAGCCATCCATGGAGTCACGCCTAGCTCGTTGGCGACGGGATCCCGGTGAGCTCGCTCACGAGCAAGATCTCGGACAGGATCCGGTCGAGCTCGTTGGCGATCCTCAGGGCGGGGTCAAAAGTCCTAAAAAAATAGACAAAGGAGGCTTCGTACAATGAAAAGAATGAAAAAACTAGAGTTGAAAAAGAAAACCACTCGTGCCATTCATGGAGTCACACCCAACTTAGTGACCCAAATTGATCGGGTGACCCGACCTAACCCGAGTTGGTTAGGTGATGTGGTGACCCGAGCTGATCTGGCTGACGACCCGAGTCGATGTGGCGACCTGAGTTGATCTGGTTGGCGACAAGAATTGATCTGGCAACCCGACCCGATCTAGAGAACTGACCCAACCCGATCTAGAGACCTGACCCAACCCGACCCGACCCAACTTGGCCTGGCAATCTGGTGACCCGAGTTGATCTGGTTGGTGACCCGAGTCAATTTGTTGACCTGAGTTGATCAGGCTGGCATACTTAGTTGACTTCATTGATGAGTTTGCATACTCGTTAGTATTACTATTATGCATATTAGATTGAGGCGATCCAAGTTTGAATGAGTTAGCCTAGCTCGCTTGCGAGTGGGGTCAAAACTCAAATTTGTTAACCCGAGTTGATCTGGCTGGTGACCCGAGTTGATTTGGTGACCCGAGCTGATTTGGCTGGCGACCTAAGTCGATGTGATGATCTGAGTTGATCTGGCTGGCGACCTGAGTTGATCTGGCGATCTGACTTCATCCGTCGACCTGACTCGAGTTGGTCAGGTGATCTAATGACCTGAGCTGATCTGGTTGGCGAGTCGAGTCGAGTCGATGTAGCAACTCGAGTTGATCTGGCTGGCGAGCTGAAATGATCCCGCGACTTGACCCAATCTGGAGACCTTACCCGACCTGACCTGAGTTGGTCTGGCGACCCAAGTTGATCTGGTTGGTGACTCGAGTCGATGTGTTGACCCGAGTTGATCTGGCTGGAGACCCAATTTGATCTGGTGACCCGACTCGATCCAGAGACCCGACCTAACCTAAGTTAGTCAGGTGATTTGGTGACCTGATTTGATCTATCTGGATACCCGAATCGATCCGATGAACCGAGTCGATCGGACGACCCATCCTGATCTGGAGACCTGAGTCGATCCGGTGACCTGCGTCAATACGGTGACCCGAGTCGATTCGAGGACTCGAGTCGATCCGGTGACCCGAGTCGATCTGGCGACCCGAGTCGATCTGATGACTCGAGTTAATTAGGTGACCCAAGTTGTTTTGGCAATACGAGTTACTTATGCGACTCGAGTGATCCGAGCTAGCAAACTAGACAGCTTGGCATATTGGAATGTGTTAACAACATAAGCTGATGTGTTGACCCGAGTTGATCATGTTAGTGACCCGAGTTGATCTAATTAGCGACCTGAGTTGATCCGGTGACCCGACCTGATCAGGAGACCTAACCCAACCTGACCTAAGTTAGTTAGGTGATTTGGTGACCCGAGCTGATCTATCTGGATACTCGAGTTGATGTGGCAACCTAAGTTGATCTGGCTGGTGACCCGAATTAATCTGGTGACCCGACCTGACCTGAGTTGGTTAGGTGATGTGGCAACCTGAGCTGATCTAGGTGATGACCCAAGTCGATGTGGTGACTTGAGTTAATCTAGCTAGCAACCCGAGTTGATCCAGCGACCTATCGCGATCTAGAGACCCGAGTCAAGCCGGCAACCCGAGTCGACCTAACGACCTGAGTGATCTAAGTTTATTATGGTAGTTGGAGTTACTTATGCGACTCGACTGATCTAAGTTGGAGGACTTGACAACTTGGCATACTGAGATGACTTCATTGATGAGTTTGCATACTCATCAGCATTACTATTGTGCATATTGGATGTGGTGACCTGAGTTGATCTGGCTAGGGACCTGATCTGGCTGGTGACCTAAGTCGATGTGGTGACCTAAGTTGATCTAGCTCAGGACCCGACTTGATCTGGTGACCCGACTTGATCTAGAGACCCCACCTGAGTTGAGTTCATCGAGCGATCTAGGGATCCAAGATGATCTAGCTGACTACCTGAGTCGATGTGGTGTCCCGAGTCGATCTGGCAACTCGAGTTGATCTGGCTGGCGACCCAAGTTGGCTAGGTGATGTGGCAACCTGAGTCAATGTGGCGATCAAGGCTGATTTGGTTGGCGACCTAAGTTGGTCAGGTGATCTGGTGACCAGAGCTGATCTAGCGACCCGAGTTGATCTAGTTGGCGACCCATGTGATGACCTAAGTTGATTTGGCTAGCGACACGAGTTGATCAAGTGACCCGTCCCGATCCAAAGACCTGAGTCGATTCGGCTATGTCAACCCAGCAACCTGAGTTGACTTGATGACCCGAGTCGACCCCGTGACCTGAGTCGACCTAGTGACCCGAGTCACTATGGTGACCTAATTTATTATGGCTATCTGAGTTACTTATGCGACTCGAGTGATCTAAGTTGGGGGACTTGACATACTGAGATGACTTCATTGATGTGTTTGCATACTCATCAACATTACTATTGTGCATATTAGATTTATGCGATCCAAGTTTAAATGAGTTGGCCTAGCTTGATCGTGAGCGAGGTCAAAAGTTGTAAAAAAAATAGACAAAGGAGGCTCCCTACGACAAAAAGAATGAAAAAACCAGAGTTAAAAAAAAATCACTCAGGCCATACATGGAGTCACGCCCTTCTTATTGTCGAGCTAGAAGCGGAGACTTGACTATGATAATACTTGAAGAGGAGTATGGGTCAATCATTCAAAAAGTGGACAGACTCACTGGAGATCTAAGTAGGTCAGGCTATCTAGTGACCTGACCTAATCTGGCTGGTGACCCGAGTCGATGTGGTGACCTGAGTTGATCTGGCTCGGGACCCGACTTGATCTGGTGACTCGACTCGATCTAGAGACCCCACCCGACCTGAGTTCATCGGGCGATCTGGTGATCTGAGATGATCTAGCTAACTACCTGAGTCGATGTCGTGTCCTGAGTTGATCTGGCGAACCGAGTTGGCCAGGTGATGTGGTGACCCAAGCTGATCTGGCTGGCGACCCGAGTCGGTTAGGTGATTTGGCGACCAGAGCAGATTTGGCTAGTGACCCAAGCTGATCTGGTGACCTGAGTTGATCTAATTGGTGACTCATGTGGTGACCCGAGTTGATCAAGTGACCTGTCCTGATCTAGAGACCCGAGTCGATCCAATAACCTGAGTTGACCCGGCGACCCGAGTCAACTTGACGACCCGAGTCAACCCAGCGACCTGCGTCGACCTAGTGACCCGCGTCGACCCAGTGACTCGCGTCGACCCAGTGACCCGTGTCGACCCAGTGACCCGTGTCAAACTGGCGACCCATGTCGAACCGGTGACTCGTGTTGACCTGACAACCCGCATCGACCTGGTGACCCAAGTCAACCCAAGTCGACTCGAGGCCCGAGTTGATCTGGCAACCCAAGTCGACCCGAGTCGACCCGATAACCTGAGTCAACCGAGTCACCTGAGTTGATCTGGCTGGTGACCCGAGTTGGCCAAGTAATGTGGCGACCTGAGTCAATGTGGTGACCCAAGCTGATCTGGCGACCACAGCTGATCTGGCTGGTGACCCAAGCTGATCTGGCGATCCGAGTTGATCTAGTTGGGGACCAGTGTGGTGACCTGAGTTGATCTCGCTAGCTACCTAACTTGATCTAGTTGGTGACCCGTGTGGTGACCGAGTCGACCCAGTGACCTGAGTCAATCGGTTGACCCAGTGACCTGAGTCAACTGAGTCAACCCGATGACAAGAGTCAATCGAGTCGACATGGTGACCTGAGATGACCGAGTCAGTCAGGTGATTGAGTCGACCCAGTGACCTGAATCGATTGAGTCGACCCGAGTCGACCAGGAGACCTTAGTAGACTAGGTCGACCCGTGTCAACCCAAGTCAACTTGAGGCCTGAGTCGATCCAGCAACCCAAGTCGACTCGGTGACCCGAGTCGACCCAGTGACCCAAGTCGACCTGATGACCTGAGTCAACCGAGTCGACCCGGTGACCCGAGTTGACCGAGTCGACCCAATGACCCGAGTCAATCGAGTCGACCCGAGTCGACCCAGCGACTGGGGTTTCTGTGGTGACCTAATTTATTATGGCAGTTGGAGTTACTCATTGGCGACCAGAGCTGATCTAGCAACCCGAGTTGATCTAGTTGGCGACCTAACCTGATCTAGCTGGCGAACTAATTTTGTCAGGTGATTTGGCGACAAGAGTTGATTTGGCTGGTGACCCAAGCTGATATGGTGACCTGAGTAAATCTAGTTGGGGACCCGTGTGGTGACTTGAGTTGATCTCGCTAGAAACTTGAGTTGATCCAATGACCCCTCCTGATCTAGAGGCCCGAGTCAACCCGAGTTGACCCGGTGACCCGAGTCACTCGAGTCGACCCGAGTCAATCGAGTCGACCCAGTGACTTGAGTCAACCGAGTCGACCCAGTGACCCGAATCAACCGAGTCGGTCAAGTGACTGAGTCGACCCGGTGACCTGAGTCGACTGAGTTGACCCAGTCGACCTGGTGACCTGAGTCGACAGAGTTGACCCAGTGACCTGAGTCAACTGAGTCGACCTGGTGACCCGAGTCAACTAAGTCGACCTAAGTCAGTCAGGTGATTAAGTCGACCCGAGTTGACCAAGTGACCCGAGTCAACCGAATCGACCGAGTGACCTGAGTCAACTGAGTCGACCCGATGACCCGAGTCAACTGAGTCGACCTGAGTCAACCGAGTCGACCGAGTCAACGTGGTGACCCGAGTCAACTGAGTCGGTCAGGTGACTAAGTCGACCCGAGTCAACCAGAGTCGACTGAGTCAACCTAGTGACCTGAATCAATTGAGTCGACCCGGTGACCTGAGTTGACTAGGTCGACCCGTGTCAACCCAAGTCGACTCGAGGCTTGAGTCAATCCAGCAACCCAAGTCGACTCGGTGACCCGAGTCGACCCCAGTGACCCGATGACCCGAGTCGACCCGGTGACCCGAGTTGACCGAGTCGACCCAATGACCCGAGTCAACAGAGTCGACCCGGTGACCTGAGTCAACCAAGTCGACCCAGCGACCGGGGTTTTTATGGTGGCCTAATTTATTATGGTAGTCAGAGTTACTCACTGGCGACTAGAGCTGATCTAGCACCCCGAGTTGATCTAGTTAGCGACCTAACCTGATCTGGCTGGTGAACTAATTTTGTCAGGTGATCTGGCGATAAGAGCTGATCTGGTTGGTGACCCAAGCTGATATGGTGACTCGAGTAAATCTAGTTGCCGACCCATGTGGTGACCTGAGTTGATCTCGCTAGCGACTTGAGTTGATCCAATGACCCGTCTCGATCTAGAGGCTCGAGTCGAGCCAGCAACCCAAGTCGAGCTAGCAACCCGAGTCAACCGAGTCGACCTGATGACCTGAGCCAACCGAGTCGACTCGGTGACCCGGTGACCTGAATCAACCGAGTCGACCCGGTGACCAGAGTCGACTAAGTCGACCCAGTCGACCTGAGTCAACCGAGTCGACCCCAGTGACCTGAGTCGACCCGATGACCCGAGCCAACCGAGTCGACCTAGTGACCCGGTGACCCGAATCAACCGAGTCGACCCGGTGACTAGAGTTGACTAAGTCGACCCAGTCGACCTGAGTCAACCGAGTCGACCCAGTGACCCGAGTCGACCCGATGACCCGAGCCAACCGAGTCGACCAGTGACCCGGTGACCCGAATCAACCAAGTCGACCCGGTGACCAGAGTCGACTGAGTCGACTCGGTGACCCGAGTCAACCGAGTCGATAGAGTTAACCCAGTGACCCGAGTCAACCGTGTCAACCCAATGACCTGAGTTGACATGGTGACCTGAGTCAACCAAGTTGACCTAAGTCAGTAAGGTGACTGAGTCGACCCGAGTCGACTCGGTGACCTGAGTCAACTGAGTCGACCTGGTGACCTAAGTCAACTAAGTCGACCCGGTGACCTGAGTTGACCCAGTGACATGAGTCAACCGAGTCGACCCGATGACTTGAGTCAACCGAGTCGACCCTGTGACCTGAGTCAACCGAGTCGACCCAGCGACCTGAGTCACTGTGGTGACCCAATTTATTATGGCAGTCGAAGTTACTGGCTGGCGACCCGAGTTGATCTAGTTGGTGACATAAGCTGATCTGGCTGGTGACCTAATTTTGTTAGGTGATCTGGTGACCAGAGCTGATCTAGCTGGTGACCCAAGCTGATCTGGCGACCTGAGTTGATCTAGTTGGCGACCCGTGTGGTGACCTGAGTTGATCTAGTTGGCGACCCGTGTGGTGACCTGAGTTGATCTCGCTAGCGACTTGAGTTGACCAAGTGACTCATCCCGATTTAGAGGCCTAAGTCGATCCGGCAACCCAAGTCAACCCGGTGACTTGAGTCAACCGCGTCGACCGAGTCAACCTAGTGACCCGAGTCGATCGAGTCGACTCGATGACCTGAGTCAACTGAGTTGACCCGATGACCTGAGTCAATTGAGTCGACCTGGTGACCCAAGTCAACCGAGTCGACCTAAGTCGACCCGGTGACTTGAGTCAACCGAGTCAACCCGGTGACCTGAGTCAACTGAGTCGACCGAGTTGACCTAGTGACCTAAGTCAACCAAGTCGACCCAGTGACCCGACTCGACCGAGTCGACCCAGCGACCCGAGTCGCTGTGGTGACCCAATTTATTATGGCAGTCAAAGTTATTGGCTAGCGACCAGAGTTGATCTAGCGACCTGAATTGATCTAGTTGGCAACCTAAGCTGATCTGGTTGTCGACCTAATTTTGTGAGGTGATCTAGTGACCAGAGCTAATTTGGCTGTCGACCTAATTTTGTGAGGTGATCTAGCAACCAGAGCTGATCTGGCTGGTGACCCAATCTGATCTGGCGACTCGAGTTGATCTAGTTGGCGACCTGTGTGGTGACCTGAGTTGATCTCGCTAGCGACTTGTGTTGATCTAGTGACCCATCCTGATCTAGAGGCTTGAGTTGATCCAACAACCCAAGTCGATCCGAGTCGACCGAGTCGACTCGATCATCCGAGTCAACCGAGTTGACCCGGTGACCCGAGTCGACCCGGTGACCTGAGTCAATCGAGTCGACCCGGTGACCTGAGTCAACTGAGTCAACCCAGTGACCTGAGTCAACCGAGTCGACCCGAGTCAACTGAGTTGACGCGGTGACCCGAGTCAACCAAGTCGATCGATTCAACCCGGTGATCCGAGTCGACCTGAGTCGACCGAGTCGGTTAGGTGACTGAGTCGACCCGATGACCTAAGTTGACCGAGTCGACCCAGTGACCTGACTCAATTGAGTCGACCCAGTGACCCGAGTCAACTGAGTCGACCCAATGACTCGAGTCAACCGAGTCGACCTGGTGACCCAAGTCAACTGAGTCGACCGAGTTGACCCGATGACCCGAGTCAACTGAGTCGACCCAGTGACCCAAGTCGCTGTGGTGACCTAATTTATTATGGCAGTTAAAGTTACTAGCTGGCGACCAGAGCTGAGCTGGCAACCTGAATTGATCTAGTGGGTGACCTAAGCTGATCTGGCTAGTGACCTAATTTTGTCAGGTCATCTGGAGACCAGAGCTGATCTGGCTGGTGACCCAAGTTGATTTGGTGACTCAAGTTGATCTAGTTGGCGACCCGTGTGGTGACCTGAGTTGATCTTGCTAGCGATTTGAGTTGATCCAGTGACCCGTCCTGATCCAGAGGCCTGAGTCAATCCGGCAACCCAAGTCGACTCGGTGACCCGAGTCTATCGAGTTGACCGAGTGACCTGAGTCAACCGAGTCGACTCGATGACCCGAGTCAACCGAGTCGACTCGATGACCCGAGTCAACCGAGTCGACTGAGTCGACGTGGTGTCCCGAGTCGGTCAAGTCGGTCAGGTGACCGAGTCGACCCCGAGTAAACCAGAGTCGACTGAGTTGACCCTAGTGACCTGAATCAATTGAGTCAACCTAGTGACCTGAGTCGACTAGGTCGACCCGTGTCAACCCAAGTCGACTCGAGGCCTAAGTTGATTCGGCAACCCCAAGTCGACTCGGTGACCCACGTCGACCGAGTCGACCCCAGTGACCCGAGTTGACCCGATGACCCCGAGTTGACCCGGTGACCCGAGTTGATCAAGTTGACTGAGTTGACTGAGTCGACCACCAGCGACCAGGGTTTTTGTGGTGACCCAATTTTATTATGGCAGTCGGAGTTACTCACTGGCGACCAGAGCTAATCTAGCGACCTGAGTTGATCTAATTGGTGACCTAACCTGATCTGGTTGGTGAACTAATTTTGTCAGGTGATCTGGTGACAAGAGCTGATCTGGTTGGTGACCCAAGCTGATATGGCGACCTGAGTAAATCTAGTTGGTGATCCGTGTGGTGACCTGAGTTGATCTCGCTAGCGACTTGAGTTGATCCAGTGACCCATCCCGATCCAGAGGCCCGTAGTCGAGCCGGCAACCCAACTCGACCTGAGTCAATCGAGTCGACTCGAGTCCACCGAGTCGACCCAGTGACCCGAGTCAACCTGGTCAACTCGATGACCCGAGCCAAACCGAGTCGACCCAGTGACCCGGTGACTCGAATCAACTGAGTCGACCCGGTGACCAGAGTTGACTAAGTCGACCCAGCTGACTTGGTGACCTGAGTCGACAGAGTTGACCTAGTGACCTGAGTCAACCGTGTTGACCTGATGACCTAAGTTGACTCTGGTGACCCAAGTCAACCAAGTCTACCCTAAGTTAGTAAGGTGACTGAGTTGACCCGAGTCGACCTAGTGACCTGAGTCAACCGAGTCGACCTGGTGACTCGAGTCGACCCAGTGACATGAGTCAACTGAGTCGACCCAATGACCTGAGTCAACTGAGTCAACCGAGTCGACCCTATGACCTGAGTCAACCAAGTTGACCTAGCGACCCGAGTCACTATGGTGACCCAATTTATTATGGCAGTCAAAGTTATTGGGCTGGCGACCTGAGTTGATCTAGTTGGTGACATAAGCTGATATGGCGACCAGAGCTGATCTAGCTGGTGACCCAAGCTAATCTGGTGACCCAAGTTGATCTAGTTGGCGACCCATGTGGTGACCTGAGTTGATCTCGCTAGTAACTTGAGTTGACCCGATGATCCATCTTGATCTAGAGGCCCGAGTCGATCCGGCAACCCAAGTCGACCTGGTGACCTGAGTCAACCGCGTCGACCGACTCGACCCAGTGACCTGAGTCAACTAGTTGACCTGATGACTTGAGTCAACTGAGTTGACCAATGACCGGAAGTCAACTGAGTTGACCCGATGACCTGAGTCAACTGAGTTAACACGATGACTCGAGGCAACCAAGTCGACCCAAGTCGACCGAGTCAGTCAGGTGACTGAGTCGACCTAAGTCGACCTAGTGACCTGAGTCGACCGAGTCAACCCGGTGACTCGAGTCAACAGAGTCGACCGAGTCGACCCAGTGACCCGTGTCAACCGAGTTGACCTGGTGACCCGAGTCGATCGAGTCGACCCAGCGACCTGAGTCACTATGGTGACCTAATTTATTATGGCAGTCAGAGTTACTGGCTGGTGACTAGAGCTGATCTGGTGACCTTGATTGATCTAGTTGGCAACCTAAGCTGATTGGCTGTCGACCTAATTTTGTGAGGTGATCTGGCGACCAGAGCTGATCTGGCTAGTGACCCAATCTGATTGGTGACCTGAGTTGATCTAGTTGGTGACCCGTGTGGTGACCTGAGTTGATCTCACTAGCGACTTGTGTTGAATCTAGTGACCCATCCCAATCTAGAGGCCTGAGTCGATCCGGCAACCCAAGTCGATTCGAGTTGACTCGGTGACCCGAGTCAACCGAGTCGACCCAGTGACCTGAGTCAATTGAGTCAACCCAGTGACCTGAGTCAACCGAGTCGACCCGATGACCCGAGTCAACCGAGTCAAACCCGATGACCCGAGTCAACCGAGTCGACGCAGTGACCTGAGTCAACCAAGTCGATGGCGGTGACCCAAGTCAACCGAGTCGACCCGGTGACCTGAGTCAACCGAGTTGACCTGAGTCAACCCGACGACCTGAGTCGACCCGATGACCCGACTCGATCGAGTCGACCTGGTGACCTGACTCGACCGAGTCGACCCCAATGACCCGAGTCCAACCGAGTCGACCCGGTGACCCGAGTCAACTGAGTCGACCGAGTTCACCCGGTGACCTGAGTCAATTGAGTCGACCCAGTGACCCAAGTGCTAGTGACCTAATTTTGTTAGGTGAACTGGAGACCAGAGTTGATCTGGTTGGTGACCCAAGCTAATCTGGCGACCAGAGTTGATCTAGTTGGTGACCCGTGTGGTGACCTAAGTTGATCTTGCTAGCAACTTGAGTTGATCCAGTAACCCATCCTGATCCAGAGGCCTGAGTCGATCTGGTAACCCAAGTCGACCTGAGTCGACCTGGTGACCCGACTCAACCGAGTCGACCCGATGACCCGAATCAACCAAGTCGACCTGATGACCCGAGTCAACCAAGTCGACCTTGTGACCCGAGTCAACCAAGTCGACCCGAGTCAGTCAGGTGACTGAGTCAACCCGGTGACCTGAGTCGATTAAGTCAACGGAGTCCACCCAATGACCTGAGTCAACTGAGTCGATCGTGTCAACCCAGTAACCTAAGTCAACCCGGTGAATCGAGTCAACTGAGTCGATCGAGTCGACCCGGTGACCTGAGTCAACTGAGTCGACCTGAGTCGACTGAGTCAACCCAGTTACCTGAGTCACTGTGGTGACCTAATTTATTATGGTAGTCAGAGTTACTGGCTGGTGACCTAAGCTAATCTGGCTGGTGACTTAAGTTTGTCAGGTGATCTAGCGACCAGAGTTGATCTGGTTGGTGACCCAAGCTGATCTGGCGATGTGAGTTGATCTAGTTGGCGACCCGTGTGGTGACCTGAGTTGATCTCGCTAGCGACTTGAGTTGATCCAGTGACCCGTACTGATCCAGAGGCCCGAGTCGATCTGACAACCCAAGTCGACCCGGTGACCCGAGTCAACTTGGTGACTCGAGTCGATCCGATGACCTGAGTCAACTGAGTCATCCCGAGTCGACCGAGTCAGTCAGGTGACTGAGTCGACCCGGTGACCTGAGTCAACCAAGTCGACCTGGTGACCCAAGTCCATCGAGTCGACCGAGTCGACCCAGTGACCTGATTCAACCAAGTCGACCTGGTGACCCGAGTCAACCGAGTCGACCTGGTGACCCGAGTCGCTGTGGTGACCCAATTTATTATGGCAGTCAAAGTTTTTGGCTGGCAACCAGAGCTGATCTGGCGACCTGAGTTGATCTAGTTAGCGACCTAAGCTGATCTAGTTGGCGACCTAAGATGAAATGGTTGGTGACCCAGGCTGATCTAGTTAGTGACCTGATTTTGTCAGGTGATCTAGCGACTAGAGCTGATCTAGCTGGTGACCCAAGCTGATCTAGTGACCCGAGTTGATCTAGTTGGTTACCTGTGTGGTGACCTGAGCTGATCTCGCTAGCAACTTGAGTTGATCTAGTGACCCGTGCAATCTAGAGGCCCGAGTAGATCCGACAACCCAAGTCGACTTGAGTCGACCTGAGTCAACCGAGTCAGCTGAGTCGACCTAAGTCACCCTAGTCGACCCGGTGATCCAAGTCAACTGAGTTGACTCAAGTTGACTGCGTCGACCCGAGTCGACCGGGTCGGTCAGGTGACTGACTCGACCTGAGTCGATTTGGCTACCTGAGTCAACTCGGTGACCCGAGTCGATCGAGTCGACCGAGTCGACCAAGTCCACCCAGTGACCTGAGTCACCTTAGTCGACCGAGCGACCAGAGTCGTTGTAGTGACCTAATTTATTATGGCAGTATGAGTTACCGACTAGCGAGCAGAGTTGATCTAGCCACCCGAGATGATCTAGTTTGCGACCTGAGTTGATCTAGTTGGTGACCCGAGTTGATCTGCCTGTTGACCTAATTTTGTCAAGTGATCTAGCGACCAGAGCTGATCAAGCCGAGCGGAACCGAACCGGTCGAGCTCTCCGGGGAGCGGCGGGGCGGGATCGGCGCCGAGCTCGCTCCCGGGCGGGGTCGAAACTCGCGGAAAAAAAATGAACAAAGGAGGCCCCGTACGAGGATAAGAACGAAAAAACCAGAGTTAAATTAAAAAAAAAAAAAAAAAAAAAAAAAAAATTACTTTCGGGTCATACGTGTAGCCACGCCCAGCTCGCCCGCGGACGGGATCCCCATCGAGCTCGTCGAGCCGAGCGGCGCTCGCGGGCGGGGTCCGATCCGAGCGGAACCGAACCGGTCGAGCTCTCCGGGGAGCGGCGGGGCGGGATCGGCGCCGAGCTCGCTCCGGGGCGGGGTCGAAACTCGCGGAAAAAAAATGAACAAAGGAGGCTCCGTACGAGGATAAGAACGAAAAAACCAGAGTTAAAAAAAAAAAAAAAAAAAAAAAAAATACATTCGCGTCATACGTGTAGCCACGCCCAGCTCGCCCGCGGACGGGATCCCCATCGAGCTCGTCGAGCCGAGCGGCGCTCGCGGGCGGGGTCCGATCCGAGCGGAACCGAACCGGTCGAGCTCTCCGGGGAGCGGCGGGGCGGGATCGGCGCCGAGCTCGCTCCCGGGCGGGGTCGAAACTCGCGGAAAAAAAATGAACAAAGGAGGCTCCGTACGAGGATAAGAACGAAAAAACCAGAGTTTAAAAAAAAATTAAAAAAAAAAAATTACATTCGGGTCATACGTGTAGCCACGCCCAGCTCGCCCGCGGACGGGATCCCCATCGAGCTCGTCGAGCCGAGCGGCGCTCGCGGGCGGGGTCCGATCCGAGCGGAACCGAACCGGTCGAGCTCTCCGGGGAGCGGCGAGGCGGGATCGGCGCCGAGCTCGCTCCCGGGCGGGGGTCGAAACTCGCGGAAAAAAAATGAACAAAGGAGGCTCCGTACGAGGATAAGAACGAAAAAACCAGAGTTAAAAAAAAAAAAAAAAAAAAAAAAAATTACATTCGGGTCATACGTGTAGCCACGCCCAGCTCGCCCGCGGACGGGATCCCATTCGAGCTCGTCGAGCCGAGCGGCGCTCGCGGGCGGGGTCCGATCCGAGCGGAACCGAACCGGTCGAGCTCTCCGGGGAGCGGCGGGGCAGGATCGGCGCCGAGCTCGCTCCCGGGCGGGGTCGAAACTCGCGGAAAAAAAATGAACAAAGGAGGCTCCGTACGAGGATAAGAACGAAAAAACCAGAGTTAAAAAAAAAAAAAAAAAAAAAATTACATTCGGGTCATACGTGTAGCCACGCCCAGCTCGCCCGCGGACGGGATCCCCATCGAGCTCGTCGAGCCGAGCGGCGCTCGCGGGCGGGGTCCGATCCGAGCGGAACCGAACCGGTCGAGCTCTCCGGGGAGCGGCGGGGCGGGATCGGCGCCGAGCTCGCTCCCGGGCGGGGTCGAAACTCGCGGAAAAAAAATGAACAAAGGAGGCTCCGTACGAGGATAAGAACGAAAAAACCAGAGTTAAAAAAAAAAAAAAAAAAAAAAAAAATACATTCGCGTCATACGTGTAGCCACGCCCAGCTCGCCCGCGGACGGGATCCCCATCGAGCTCGTCGAGCCGAGCGGCGCTCGCGGGCGGGGTCCGATCCGAGCGGAACCGAACCGGTCGAGCTCTCCGGGGAGCGGCGGGGCGGGATCGGCGCCGAGCTCGCTCCCGGGCGGGGTCGAAACTCGCGGAAAAAAAATGAACAAAGGAGGCTCCGTACGAGGATAAGAACGAAAAAACCAGAGTTAAAAAAAAAAAAAATAAAAAATAAAAAATTACATTCGGGTCATACGTGTAGCCACGCCCAGCTCGCCCGCGGACGGGATCCCCATCGAGCTCGTCGAGCCGAGCGGCGCTCGCGGGCGGGGTCCGATCCGAGCGGAACCGAACCGGTCGAGCTCTCCGGGGAGCGGCGGGGCGGGATCGGCGCCGAGCTCGCTCCCGGGCGGGGTCGAAACTCGCGGAAAAAAAATGAACAAAGGAGGCCCCGTACGAGGATAAGAACGAAAAAACCAGAGTTAAAAAAAAAAAAAAAAAAAAAAAAAATTACTTTCGGGTCATACGTGTAGCCACGCCCAGCTCGCCCGCGGACGGGATCCCCATCGAGCTCGTCGAGCCGAGCGGCGCTCGCGGGCGGGGTCCGATCCGAGCGGAACCGAACCGGTCGAGCTCTCCGGGGAGCGGCGGGGCGGGATCGGCGCCGAGCTCGCTCCGGGGCGGGGTCGAAACTCGCGGAAAAAAAATGAACAAAGGAGGCTCCGTACGAGGATAAGAACGAAAAAACCAGAGTTAAAAAAAAAAAAAAAAAAAAAAAAAATACATTCGCGTCATACGTGTAGCCACGCCCAGCTCGCCCGCGGACGGGATCCCCATCGAGCTCGTCGAGCCGAGCGGCGCTCGCGGGCGGGGTCCGATCCGAGCGGAACCGAACCGGTCGAGCTCTCCGGGGAGCGGCGGGGCGGGATCGGCGCCGAGCTCGCTCCCGGGCGGGGTCGAAACTCGCGGAAAAAAAATGAACAAAGGAGGCTCCGTACGAGGATAAGAACGAAAAAACCAGAGTTAAAAAAAAAATTAAAAAAAAAAAATTACATTCGGGTCATACGTGTAGCCACGCCCAGCTCGCCCGCGGACGGGATCCCCATCGAGCTCGTCGAGCCGAGCGGCGCTCGCGGGCGGGGTCCGATCCGAGCGGAACCGAACCGGTCGAGCTCTCCGGGGAGCGGCGAGGCGGTATCGGCGCCGAGCTCGCTCCCGGGCGGGGTCGAAACTCGCGGAAAAAAAATGAACAAAGGAGGCTCCGTACGAGGATAAGAACGAAAAAACCAGAGTTAAAAAAAAAAAAAAAAAAAAAAAAAAAATTACATTCGGGTCATACGTGTAGCCACGCCCAGCTCGCCCGCGGACGGGATCCCCATCGAGCTCGTCGAGCCGAGCGGCGCTCGCGGGCGGGGTCCGATCCGAGCGGAACCGAACCGGTCGAGCTCTCCGGGGAGCGGCGGGGCGGGATCGGCGCCGAGCTCGCTCCCGGGCGGGGTCGAAACTCGCGGAAAAAAAATGAACAAAGGAGGCTCCGTACGAGGATAAGAACGAAAAAACCAGAGTTTTAAAAAAAAAAAAAAAAAAAAATTACATTCGGGTCATACGTGTAGCCACGCCCAGCTCGCCCGCGGACGGGATCCCCATCGAGCTCGTCGAGCCGAGCGGCGCTCGCGGGCGGGGTCCGATCCGAGCGGAACCGAACCGGTCGAGCTCTCCGGGGAGCGGCGGGGCGGGATCGGCGCCGAGCTCGCTCCCGGGCGGGGTCGAAACTCGCGGGAAAAAAATGAACAAAGGAGGCTCCGTACGAGGATAAGAACGAAAAAACCAGAGTTAAAAAAAAAAAAAAAAAAAAAAAAAAAAATTACATTCGGGTCATACGTGTAGCCACGCCCAGCTCGCCCGCGGACGGGATCCCCATCGAGCTCGTCGAGCCGAGCGGCGCTCGCGGGCGGGGTCCGATCGGAGCGGAACCGAACCGGTCGAGCTCTCCGGGGAGCGGCGGGGCGGGATCGGCGCCGAGCTCGCTCCCGGGCGGGGTCGAAACTCGCGGAAAAAAAATGAACAAAGGAGGCTCCGTACGAGGATAAGAACGAAAAAACCAGAGTTAAAAAAGAAAAAAAAAAAAAAAATTACATTCGGGTCATACGTGTAGCCACGCCCAGCTCGCCCGCGGACGGGATCCCCATCGAGCTCGTCGAGCCGAGCGGCGCTCGCGGGCGGGGTCCGATCCGAGCGGAACCGAACCGGTCGAGCTCTCCGGGGAGCGGCGGGGCGGGATCGGCGCCGAGCTCGCTCTCGGGCGGGGTCGAAACTCGCGGAAAAAAAATGAACAAAGGAGGCCCCGTACGAGGATAAGAACGAAAAAACCAGAGTTAAAAAAAAAAAAAAAAAAAAAAAAAAAAAAAAAAAAAAAAACTTTCGGGTCATACGTGTAGCCACGCCCAGCTCGCCCGCGGACGGGATCCCCATCGAGCTCGTCGAGCCGAGCGGCGCTCGCGGGCGGGGTCCGATCCGAGCGGAACCGAACCGGTCGAGCTCTCCGGGGAGCGGCGGGGCGGGATCGGCGCCGAGCTCGCTCCGGGGCGGGGTCGAAACTCGCGGAAAAAAAATGAACAAAGGAGGCTCCGTACGAGGATAAGAACGAAAAAACCAGAGTTTTAAAAAAAAAAAAAAAAAAATTACATTCGGGTCATACGTGTAGCCACGCCCAGCTCGCCCGCGGACGGGATCCCCATCGAGCTCGTCGAGCCGAGCGGCGCTCGCGGGCGGGGTCCGATCCGAGCGGAACCGAACCGGTCGAGCTCTCCGGGGAGCGGCGGGGCGGGATCGGCGCCGAGCTCGCTCCCGGGCGGGGTCGAAACTCGCGGAAAAAAAATGAACAAAGGAGGCTCCGTACGAGGATAAGAACGAAAAAACCAGAGTTAAAAAAAAAAAAAAAAAAAAAATTACATTCGGGTCATACGTGTAGCCACGCCCAGCTCGCCCGCGGACGGGATCCCCATCGAGCTCGTCGAGCCGAGCGGCGCTCGCGGGCGGGGTCCGATCCGAGCGGAACCGAACCGGTCGAGCTCTCCGGGGAGCGGCGGGGCGGGATCGGCGCCGAGCTCGCTCCGGGGCGGGGTCGAAACTCGCGGAAAAAAAATGAACAAAGGAGGCTCCGTACGAGGATAAGAACGAAAAAACCAGAGTTAAAAAAAAAAAAAAAAAAAAAAAAAATACATTCGCGTCATACGTGTAGCCACGCCCAGCTCGCCCGCGGACGGGATCCCCATCGAGCTCGTCGAGCCGAGCGGCGCTCGCGGGCGGGGTCCGATCCGAGCGGAACCGAACCGGTCGAGCTCTCCGGGGAGCGGCGGGGCGGGATCGGCGCCGAGCTCGCTCCCGGGCGGGGTCGAAACTCGCGGAAAAAAAATGAACAAAGGAGGCTCCGTACGAGGATAAGAACGAAAAAACCAGAGTTAAAAAAAAAATTAAAAAAAAAAAATTACATTCGGGTCATACGTGTAGCCACGCCCAGCTCGCCCGCGGACGGGATCCCCATCGAGCTCGTCGAGCCGAGCGGCGCTCGCGGGCGGGGTCCGATCCGAGCGGAACCGAACCGGTCGAGCTCTCCGGGGAGCGGCGGGGCGGGATCGGCGCCGAGCTCGCTCCCGGGCGGGGTCGAAACTCGCGGGAAAAAAATGAACAAAGGAGGCTCCGTACGAGGATAAGAACGAAAAAACCAGAGTTAAAAAAAAAAAAAAAAAAAAAAAAAAAATTACATTCGGGTCATACGTGTAGCCACGCCCAGCTCGCCCGCGGACGGGATCCCCATCGAGCTCGTCGAGCCGAGCGGCGCTCGCGGGCGGGGTCCGATCCGAGCGGAACCGAACCGGTCGAGCTCTCCGGGGAGCGGCGGGGCGGGATCGGCGCCGAGCTCGCTCCCGGGCGGGGTCGAAACTCGCGGAAAAAAAATGAACAAAGGAGGCTCCGTACGAGGATAAGAACGAAAATACCAGAGTTAAAAAAAAAAAAAAAAAAAAAAAAAAAAATTACATTCGGGTCATACGTGTAGCCACGCCCAGCTCGCCCGCGGACGGGATCCCCATCGAGCTCGTCGAGCCGAGCGGCGCTCGCGGGCGGGGGTCCGATCCGAGCGGAACCGAACCGGTCGAGCTCTCCGGGGAGCGGCGGGGCGGGATCGGCGCCGAGCTCGCTCCCTGGCGGGGTCGAAACTCGCGGAAAAAAAATGAACAAAGGAGGCTCCGTACGAGGATAAGAACGAAAAAACCAGAGTTTTAAAAAAAAAAAAAAAAAAAAATTACATTCGGGTCATACGTGTAGCCACGCCCAGCTCGCCCGCGGACGGGATCCCCATCGAGCTCGTCGAGCCGAGCGGCGCTCGCGGGCGGGGTCCGATCCGAGCGGAACCGAACCGGTCGAGCTCTCCGGGGAGCGGCGGGGCGGGATCGGCGCCGAGCTCGCTCCCGGGCGGGGTCGAAACTCGCGGGAAAAAAATGAACAAAGGAGGCTCCGTACGAGGATAAGAACGAAAAAACCAGAGTTAAAAAAAAAAAAAAAAAAAAAAAAAAAAAATTACATTCGGGTCATACGTGTAGCCACGCCCAGCTCGCCCGCGGACGGGATCCCCATCGAGCTCGTCGAGCCGAGCGGCGCTCGCGGGCGGGGTCCGATCCGAGCGGAACCGAACCGGTCGAGCTCTCCGGGGAGCGGCGGGGCGGGATCGGCGCCGAGCTCGCTCCCGGGCGGGGTCGAAACTCGCGGAAAAAAAATGAACAAAGGAGGCTCCGTACGAGGATAAGAACGAAAAAACCAGAGTTAAAAAAAAAAAAAAAAAAAAAATTACATTCGGGTCATACGTGTAGCCACGCCCAGCTCGCCCGCGGACGGGATCCCCATCGAGCTCGTCGAGCCGAGCGGCGCTCGCGGGCGGGGTCCGATCCGAGCGGAACCGAACCGGTCGAGCTCT
>BSBK01010310.1:167500-200000 GCA_027943335.1 Chamaecyparis obtusa | reverse complement strand
TTCCATGTCACTACAACGAAACATTTGAACGTCAACCGCTGTCGAACCCTTTCCAACTTGCACCGTCGAGTGACACAAAAGACACTACCATGGGCATGGGCAGCCCCCGCATAGCAAACGGGTGCCCTAATGCGCCCCTCCAATAGAATCAGTGCTAGTGCTCAAATTTTATATCTGAGCTACCAATCCGTCCAAGCACCAGCACTGATTCTCTTGGAGGGCCGCACCTACCCAAACGACTCAGAAGCTATACGCCGGTCCATTCACAAGAACGGAACTATCTCCGGCCAACTCCCTGTGAAGGCCGCATCTCTCCGTTCCACGCATGCAAGAACCAACGCATAGCTAACGAGTACCCGGATAGGATTCGCGGAAAGTACATAGCAAATCGCTTGTACCAAAGCGAACCGAAAGCTAGACGGGGGCTGACCCGAAGATTGCCTTCCATGTCACTGCGACGACACATTCGAACGACAACCGCTGCCGAACACTTTCCGACTTGCACCGTTGAGTGACCCGAAAGACAGGACTTTGGGCAGCCCCCGCATAGCAATCAGGTGGCTTCATGCCCCTCTAATAGAATCAGTGCTAGTGATCCGATTTTAAATCCGACTTACTCATCCGTCCGCGCACAAGCTCTGATTCTATTAGAGGGGCATGGGGGAGCTTCCGCGAACTACTACTCCCCTATATAAGTTATTAGTCCGGGTCTTTCTCTTCCGTAGAAATTTGAGCCGTTGAGAATGGCTCCCAAACAATTCAAATCTTCCAAAAATTCAAGTGAAACGATGAGGAAAAAGCTCACAAAAAAATCAAATCTTCAAAAAATTCAAGTGAAACGAACAGAATAGCTCACAAAAAATTCAGGTCTTCCGAAAAAATCGAAGGGAAACGAAAAGAACAACTAGCAAAACATTCAAATTTTCCAAAACTTCAAGTAAAAGAAAGAACATAGCTCACCAAAAAAATCCATTTCTTCCAAAAACTCAAGTGAATCGAAGAGAGTAGGCTCACAAAAAATTAAAATCTTCCAAAAAAAAATCAAAGGAAACAAAAGAGGAGATCGCAAAAAATTCGAATCTTCCAATGAAACAAAAATGAGAATAGCAAACAAAAAATTCAAATCTTAATGCAGCATGCGACAGAGCAAATCGCTTGTGCCAAGCGACCCGGGAGCTAGACGGGGGCTGACCCAAAAATTGCGTTTCTTGTCAATGCGACGATGCGTTGGAACGACAACCGCTGTCGAACCCTTTCCTACTTGCAACGTCGACTGACACAAAAGACACGATCCTGGACAGGCCCCGCATAGAAAGCGGGTGGCCTAATGCGCCCCTCCAATAGAATCAGCGCTAGTGCTCAGATTTTAAATCCGAGATACCCAGCACTGATTCTCTTGGAGGGGGGCACCTACCCAAACGACTCAAAAGCTATACGCGGCTCCATTCACAAAAACAGAACTATCTCCGGCCAACTCCCTGTGAAGGCCGCATCTCTCCGTTCCGCTCGTGTAAGAGCCAACGCGTAGCTAACGAGTACGTGGATAGGGTTCGCGGAAAGTACATAGCAAATCACTTGTACCAAAGTGACCCGAAAGCTAGACAGGGGCTGACCCGTAGATTGCCTTCCATATCACTGCGACGACGCATTGGAACGACAACCGCTGCCGAACCCTTTCCGACTTGCACCGTCGAGCGACCCGAAAGACAGGACTTTGGGCAGCCCCCGCATAGCAATCAAGTGGCTTCATGCCCCTCTAATAGAATCAGTGCTGGTGATCCCATTTTGAAATCCGACCTACACATCCGTCCGATCACCGGCAATGATTCTATAAGAGGGGTATGGGGGAGCTTCCGCGAACAACACACAACTCCTCCCCTATATAAGTTATTAGTCCGAGTCTTGCTCTTGAGTGGAAATTTAAGCCGAAGAAACTGGCTCCCAAAAAATTCAAATCTTCCAAAAATTCAAGTGAAACGATGACAAAAAGCTCACAAAAAATCAAATCTTCCAAAAATTCAAGTGAAACGAACAGAATAGATCACAAAAAATTCAAGTCTTTCGAAAAAATCTAGGAAAACGAAAAGAATAGCTAGAAAACAAAATTCAAATCTTCCAGAAATTCAAGTAAAACAAAGAACATGGCTCACCAAAATAATTCATCTTCCAAAAATTCGTCATTCTTACCGCAATCCATCATCTTATCCGTCATAACGCGTATCCAACATATCCACGAGGAGGTAACCCAACTCGCTCGCATAGTTCCTCAAGTCAGATAACAATGCATCTAGATGAATCCAAATCGTTTTCGATCGAGACTTAGCAACTAATGTCGCACCCGCCTAGATTGACTTGAGATCCAATCCGCCGACACATATGATAACTAACTGATTCCAATGCAAAGCATCTTGAGCCATTGCGCACTCAAGTATCGGAAGTCGAAGCGACATAGCAAGTAGCTTGTACCAAGTGACCCGGGAGCTAGACGGGGGCTGACCCGAAGATCGCCTTTCTTGTCAATGCGACGATGTGTTGGAACGACAACCGCTGTCGAACCCTTTCCGAAGTGCACCGTCGACTGACCCAAAAGTTACGACCCTGGACAGCCCCCGCATAGCAAGCGGGTGGCCTAATGCGCCCCTCCAATAGAATCAGTGCTAGTGTTCATATTTTAAATCCGAGCTACCAATCCGTCCGAGCACCAGCACTGATTCTCTTGGAGGGGCGCACCTACCCAAACGACTCAAAAGCTATATACGCGGCTCCATTCACAAGAGCAGAACTATTTCCGGCCAACTCCCTGTGAAGGCCGCATCTCTTCGTTCCACGCATGCAAGAGCCAACGCATAGCTAACGAGTACCCGGATAGGGGTTCGCGGAAAGTACATAGCAGATCGCTTGTACCAAAGCAACCCAAAAGCTAGACGGGGGCTGACCCGAAGATCGCCTTCCATGTCACTGCGACGACGCATTGGAACGACAACCGCTGCCGAACCCTTTCCGACTTGCACCGTCGAGCGACCTTCGAAAGACGGGACTTTGAGCAGCCCCCGCATAGCAATCAGGTGGCTTCATGCCCCTCTAATGGAATCAGTGCTGCTGATCGCGTTTTGAAATCTGACCTAATCATCCGTCCGTCTGTCGGATTTCAAAACGGGATCACCAGCACTGATTCTATTAGAGGGGCATGGGGGAGATTCCGCGGACAACACCTCCCCTATATAAGTTATTAGTCCAAGTCTTGCACTTCCGTAGAAATTTGAGCCGACGAGAATATCTCACAAAAATTTCAAATCTTTCAAAAATACGAGTGAAACAAAAAGAATAGATCACAAAAAATTCAGAAATTCCAAAAATTCAATTGAAACGAAGAGAATAGCTCACAAAAAAATCAAGGGAAAAAAAAGAGAATAGCTCACAAATAAAATCAAATCTCCCAAAAATGCAAGTGAAACGAAGAGACTACAATCACAAAAAATGCACAACTTCCAAATATTCAATTGAAACGAAGAGAATAGCTCACAAAAAATGCAAGTCTTACAAAAAAATCAAGGGAAACAAAACAGAATAGCTCACAAAAAATTCAAATCTTCCAAAAAAACCAAGTGAAACAAACAGAATAGCTCACAAAAAATTCAAATCTTGCAAACATTCAAGTGAAAACGAAGAGAATAGCTCACAAAAACATTCAAAACTTCCAAAAATTCAAGTGAAAAGAATAAAATAATAGCCCACAAAAAATTCAAGTCTTCCAAAACAAAAACCAAGGAAAAACGAAGAGAATAGCTCACAAAAAATCCAAAACTTCAAGTCAAAACGAAGAGAATTTTACTACCTCGCAACAAACAAAATTCAAATCTCGCAAAAATTCAAGTGAAACGAAGAGACTTAACTCAAAAAATTCAAATCTTCTTGCGACATGCAGACCCAAGAGCTAGACGGGGGCTCGCCCACAGATCGACTTCAGTATCACTATGACGACGCGCTGGAACGACTACCGCTGTCGAACCCTTCTCTGACTTCCGCCATCGAGTGACCCAAAAGACACGACCCAAGGGAGCCCACGCATAAAAATTGGGTGGCTTCATGCCCCTCCAATAGAATCTGTGCTGCTGCTCACATTTTTAAATCCGAGCGGCAAATCCGTCCGAGCACCAACACTCATTCACTTGGAGGGGCACCTATCCAAACGACCGAAAAGCTATACGCGGCTCCATTCGCAAGGCACGGAACTGTTTCAGGCCAACTCCCTGTGAAGGCCGCATCTCTGCGTTCCATGCGTGCTAGAGCCAACACATAGCTAACGAGTACCGGGATAGGTGTTCGCGGAAAGTACATAGCAGATCGCTTGTACCAAAGCAACCCAAGAGCTAGACAGGGGCTGACCCGAAGATCGCCTTCCATGTCGCTGCGACGACGCATTGGAACGACAACCGCTGCCGAACCATTTCCGACTTGCGCCGTCGAGCGACCTGAAAGATGAGACTTTGAGCAGCCCACGCATAGCAATCAGGTGGCTTCATGCCCCTATAATGGAATCAGTGCTGCTGATCCCGTTTTGAAATCCGACCTAATCATCCATCCGTCTGTCGGATTTCAAAACGGGATCACCAGCACTGATTCCATTAGAGGGGCATGGGGGAGCTTCCGCGAACAACACCTCCCCTATATAAGTTATTAGTCCAAGTATTGCACTTCCGTAGAAATTTGAGCCGAAGAGAATATCTCACAAAAATTTCAAATCTCTCAAAAATATAAGTGAAACAAAGAAGAATAGATCACAAAAAATTCAAAACTTCCAAAAATTCAATTGAAACGAAGAGAATAGCTCACAAAAAATGCAAGTCTTGCAAAAAAAATTCAAAGGAAAAGAAGAGAATAGCTCACAAAAAAAATCAAATCTCCCAAAAAATGCATCATGCATAACTTCCAAAAATTCAAATCTCCCAAAAAATGCATCATGCATAACTTCCAAAAATTCAATTGAAACGAAGAGAATAGCTCACAAAAAATGCAAGTCTTCAAAAAAATCAAAGGGAAATAAGGAGAATAGCTCACAAAAAATTCAAATCTTCCAAAAAACCAAGTGAAACGAAGAGACTACATCACAAAAAATGCATAACTTCCAAAAATTCAATTGAAACGAAGAGAATAGCTCACAAAAACGCAAGTCTTCCCAAAAAAAACAAAAAAAAAAAAACAAAGGGAAACAAAGAGAATAGCTCACAAAAAATTCAAATCTTCCAAAAAAAACCAAGTGAAACAAAGAGAATAGCTCACAAAAATTTCAAATCTTGCAAAAAATTCAAGTGAAACGAAAGATAATAGCTCACAAAAAAATTCAGAACTTCCAAAAATTCAAGTCTTCCAAAAAAAAATCAAGGAAAAAACGAAGACTTAAACTCACGAAAAATTCAAATCTCCTTGCGGCATGCAGACCCAAGAGCTAGACGGGGGGCTCGCCCACAAATCGACTTCTGTATCACTATGATGACGCGCTTGGAACGACTACCGTTGTCGAACCCTTCTCCGACTTGCGCCATCGAGTGACCCAAAAGAGGCGACCCAGGGGAGCCCCCGCATAGCAATCGGGTGGCTTCATGCCCCTCCAATAAAATCAGGCATGCTACTCACATTTTAAATCCGAGCCGCAAATCCGTCGAGCACCAGCACTGATTCACTTGGAGGGGCACCCTATCCAAACGACCCCAAAGCTATACGCGGCTCCTTTCGCACGCACAGAACTGTTTCAAGCCGACTCCCCTGTGAAGGCCGCATCTCTCCGTTCCACCCATGCAAGAAACAACGCATAGCTAACGAATACCCGGATAGGGTTTCGCGGAAAGTACAAGCAGATCGCTTGTACCAAAGCAACCCAAAAGCTAGACGGGGGCTGACCCGAAGATCGCCTTCCATGTCACAGCGACGACGCATTGGAACGACAACCGCTGTCGAACCCTTCCCGACTTTGCGTCATCGAGCGACCCGAAAGACGGGACTTTGAGCAGCCCCGCATAGCAATCAGGTGGCTTCATGCCCCTCTAATGGAATCAGTGCTGCTGATCCCGTTTTGAAATCCGACCTAATCATTCCGTCCGTCTGTCGGATTTCAAAAACGGGATCACCAGCACTGATTCTATTAGAGGGGCATGGGGGAGCTTCGCGGACAACACCTCCCCTATATAAGTTATTAGTCCAAGTATTGCACTTCCGTAGAAATTTGAGCCGAAGAGAATATCTCACAAAAATTTCAAATCTCTCAAAAATACAAGTGAAACAAAGAACAATAGATCACAAAAAATTCACTTCCAAAAATTCAATTGAAATGAAGAGAATAGCTCACAAAAAATCCAAGTCTTGCAAAAAAAATCAAGGAAAAAGAAGAGAATAGCTCACAAAAAAATCAAATTTCCCAAAAATGCAAGTGAAACGAAGAGACTACATCACCAAAAAATGCATAACTTCCAAAAATTCAATTGAAACGAAGAGAATAGCTCACAAAAAATGCAAGTCTTCCAAAAAAAAATCAAGGGAAACAAAGAGAATAGCTCACAAAAAATTCAAATCTTCGAAAAAACCAAGTGAAACAAAGAAGAATAGCTCACAAAAAATTCAAATCCTGCAAAAATTCAAGTGAAAGGAAGAGAATAGCTCACAAAAAATTCAAAACTTCAAAAAATTCAAGTGAAACGAAGAGAATAGCTCACAAAAAATTCAAAACTTCCAAAAATTCAAGTGAAACGAAGAGAATAGCTCACAAAAAACTTCAAATCTCGCAAAAACTCCAGTGAAACGAAAAAGACTTAACTCACAAAAAATTCAAATCTTCTTGCCGCATGCAGACCCAAATGCTAGACCGGGGCTCGCCCACAGATCGACTTCAGTATCACTAATGACGACGCGCTGGAACAACTACCGTTGTTGAACCCTTCTCCGACTTGCGCCATCGAGTGACCCAGAAGAGACGACCCAGGGGAGCCCCCGCATAGCAATCAGGTGGCTTCATGCCCCTCCAATAAAATCAGGCATGCTACTCACATTTTAAATCCGAGCCGCAAATCCATCCGAGCACCAGCACTGATTCACTTGGAGGGGCACCCTATCCAAACGACCCAAAAGCTATACGCGGCTCCATTCGCACGCACAGAACTGTTTCAGGCCGACTCCCTGTGAAGGCCGCATCTCTTCGTTGCACACATGCAAGAGACAACGCATAGCTAACGAGTACCCGGATAGGGTTTCGCGGAAAGTACATAGCAGATCGCTTGTACCAAAGCAACCCAAAAGCTAGACGGGGGCTGACCCTAAGATCGCCTTACATGTCACAACGACGACGCATTGGAACGACAACCGCTGTCGAACCCTTTCCGACTTGCGCAATCGAGCGACCCGAAAGACGGGACTTTGAGCAGCCCACGCATAGCAATCAGGTGGCTTCATGCCCCTGTAATGGAATCAGTGCTGCTGATCCCATTTTGAAATCTGACCTAATCATCCGTCCGTCTGTCGGATTTCAAAACGGGATCACCAGCACTGATTCTATTAGAGGGGCATGGGGGAGCTTCCGCGGACAACACCTCCCCTATATAAGTTATTAGTCCAAGTATTGCACTTTCGTAGAAATTTGAGCCGAAGAGAATATCTCACAAAAATTTCAAATCTCTCAAAAATACAAGTGAAACAAAGAGAATAGATCACAAAAAATTCAAAACTTCCAAAAATTCAATTGAAATGAAGAGAATAGCTCACAAAAAATCCAAGTCTTGCAAAAAAAAAATCAAGGGAAAAGAAGAGAATAGCTCACAAAAAATGCAAGTCTTCCAAAAAAAAACAAGGGAAACAAAGAAAATAGCTCACAAAAAATTCAAATCTTCCAAAAAACCAAGTGAAACAAAGAAGAATAGCTCACAAAAAATTCAAATCCTGCAAAAATTCAAGTGAAACGAAGAGGATAGCTCACAAAAAACTCAAAACTTCCAAAAATTCAAGTGAAACGAAGAGAATAGCTCACAAAAAATTTAAGTGAAACGAAGAGAATAGCTCACAAAAACTTCAAATCTCGCAAAAACTCCAGTGAAACGAAAAAAAGAAAAAGACTTTAACTCACAAAAAATTCAAATCTTCTTGCGGCATGCAGACCCAAGTGCTAGACGGGGGCTGCACACAGATCGACTTCAGTATCACTAATGACGACGCGCTGGAACGACTACCGTTGTCGAACCCTTCTCCGACTTGCGCCATCGAGTGACCCAAAAGAGACGACCCAGGGGAGCCCCCGCATAGCAATCAGGTGGCTTCATGCCCCTCAAATAAAATCAGGCATGCTCCTCACATTTTAAATCTGAGCCGCAAATCCGTCCGAGCACCAGCACTGATTCGCTTGGAGGGGCACCCTATCCAAACGACCCAAAAGCTATACGCGGCTCCATTCGCACGCACAGAACTATTTCAGGCCGACTCCCTGTGAAGGCCGCATCTCTCCGTTCCACACATGCAAGAGCCAATGCATAGCTAACGAGTACCCGGATAGGGGTTCGCGGAAAGTACATAGCAGATCGCTTGTACCAAGCGACCCAAAAGCTAGACAAGGGCTAACCCGAAGATCGCCTTCCATGTCACTGCGACGACGCATTGGAACGACAACCGCTGTCGAACCCTTTCCGACTTGCGCCGTCGAGCGACTCGAAAGACGGGACTTTGAGCAGCCCCCGCATAGCAATCAGGTGGCTTCATGCCCCTCTAATGGAATCAGTGCTGCTGATCCCGTTTTGAAATCCGACCTGCTCATCCATCCGTCCGTCGGATTTCAAAACGGGATCACTAGCACTGATTCTATTAGAGGGGCATGGGGGAGCTTCCGCGGACAACACCTCCCCTATATAAGTTATTAGTCCAAGTATTGCACTTCCGTAGAAATTTGAGCCGAAGAGAATATCTCACAAAAATTTCAAATCTCTCAAAAATACAAGTGAAACAAAGAAGAATAGATCACAAAAAATTCAAAACTTCTAAAAATTCAATTGAAACGAAGAGAATAGCTCACAAAAAATGCAAGTCTTGCAAAAAAAAATTCAAGGGAAAAGAAGAGAATAGCTCACAAAAAAAATCAAATCTCCCAAAAATGCAAGTGAAACGAAGAGACTACATCACAAAAAATGCATAACTTCCAAAAATTCAATTGAAACGAAGAGAATAGCTCACAAAAAATGCAAGTCTTCCAAAAAAATCAAAGGAAACAAAGAGAATAGCTCACAAAAAATAGCTAGCTTGTGGCCCGGACGATCCGATCTCATGAAAACTGACTACATACCCGTGGCTCGGATCGACAAGCTAGCTCGGATCGGCGATCTGAGCTCATTCCATCATGCATTCCCGTCTTCTACTCCATAAATGACTCACCTCTTTGTATTCACTTGAGAACTAAACATCCTTTAGTTCAGCTCGAATCACAACGTGCACTAGAATCCGTTCCAGCTCGGGTCTCATCTCAAAGATCCTTGCATTCACCAACAACACCTCCCCTATATAAGTTATTAGTCCAAGTCTTGCTCTTCCGTAGAAATTTGAGGCGAAGAGAACAACTCGCAACAAATCCAAATCTTCCAAAAAATCAAGGGAAATGGGGAGAATAGCTCACAAATAATTCAAATCTTCAAAAAAATCAAGTGAAACGAGGAGAATAGCTCACAAAAAATTCAAATCTTCCAAATATCAAACCCAAAAGCTTCGCACACATTACAAATCAAACAGCTTGTACCGAGCGACCCAAACGCTAGACAAGGGCTCACCCTTAATAAGAGAATCAGTGTTTGACTTGTGGGCCGGGCGAGCCGATCTCATGAAAACTGCCTACATACCCGTGGCTCAGATCAGCGAGCTGACTCGGATCGTCGATCTGAGCTCATTCCATCATGCATTCCCGTGTTCTACTCCATAAAACGACTCACCTCTTTGTATTCACTTGAGAACTGAACATCCTTTAGCTCAGCTTGAATCACAACGCGCACTAGAATCCGTTCCAGCTCGGGTCTCATCTCAAAGATCCTTTCATTCACCAACAACACCTCCCCTATATAAGTTATTAGTCCAAGTCTTGCTCTTCCGTAGAAATTTGAGGCGAAGAGAACAACTCTCAAAAATTCCAATTCTTCCAAAAAAATCAAGGGAAACGGGGAGAATAGCTCACAAATAATTCAAATCTTCAAAAATATCAAGTGAAACGAGGAGAATAGCTCACAAAAAATTTAAATCTTCCAAATATCAACCCAAAAGCTTTGCACACATTACAAATCGAACAGCTTGTACCGAGCGACCCAAACGCTAGACAAGGGCTCACCCTTAATAAGAGAATCGATGTTTGACTTGTGGGCCGGGCGAGCCGATCTCATGAAAACTACCTACATACCCATGGCTCGGATCAGCGAGCTGGCTCGGATCGACGAGATAGCTCGGATCGACGATCTGAGATCATTCCATCATGCATTCCCATGTTCTACTCCATAGAATGACTCACCTCTTTGTATTCACTTGAGAACTGAACATCCTTTAGCTCAGCTCGAATCACAACGCGTACTAGAATCCGTTCCAGCTCGGATCTCATCTCAATGATTCTTACATTCACCAACAACACCTCCCCTATATAAGTTATTAGTCCGAGTCTTGCTCCCCCGTAGAAATGCTCGCCAACGCCGAAAGGTCACAAAAAATTTAAATCTCATAAATGACTCAGCTCGACGGGCTGGCTCGGATCGTACATACCCGTGGCTCGGATCGACGAGCTAGCTCGGATCGGCGATCTGAGCTCATTCCATCATGCATTCCCATGTTCTACTCCATAGAATGAGTCACCTCTTTGTATTCACTTGAGAACTGAACATCCTTTAGCTCAGCTCGAATCATAACGCGCACTAGAATCCGTTCCAGCTCGGGTCTCATCTCAGTGATCCTTACATTCACCAACAACACCTCCCCTATATAAGTTATTAGTCCGAGTCTTACTCCCCCGTAGAAATGCTCGCCAACGCCGAAAGGTCACAAAAAATTTAAATCTTGTAAAAGACTCAGCTCGACGGGCTGGCTCGGATCGCCGAGCTGGCTCGGATCGCCGAGCTGGCTCGGATCGCCGAGCTGGCTCGGATCGCCGAGCTGGCTCGGATCGCCGAGCTGGCTCGGATCGCCGAGCTGGCTCGGATCGCCGAGTTGAGCTCAATCCATCATGCATTCCCGTGTTCTACTCCATGGAATAACTCGCCTATTTGTAATCACTTGAGAATTCAACATCCTTTAGCTCAACTCGAATCACAACGCGCACTAGAATCCGTTCCAGCTCGGGTCTCATCTCAAAGATCCTTCCATCCACCAACACCACCTCCCCTATATAAGTTATTAGTCCAAGTCTTGCTCCCCCGTAGAAATGCTCGCCGACACGGATAGGTCACGAAAACTTTAAATCTCGTAAAAGACTCAGCTCGACAAGCTAGCTCGAATCCGTGAGCTGGCTCGGATCGACGAGCTGAGCTCAATCCATCATGCATTCCCGTGTTCTACTCCATAGAACAACTCACCTATTTGTATTCACTTGAGAACTCAACATCCTTTAGCTCAGCTCGAATCACAATGGGCACTAGAATCCATTCCATCTCGAGTCTCATCTCAAAGATCCTTACATCCACCAACAACACCTCCCCTATATAAGTTATTAGTCCGAGTCTTGCTCCCACGTAGAAATGCTTGCCGACGCCGATAAGTCACAAAAACTTAAAATCTCGTAAAAGGCTCGGATCGCCAAGCGAGCTGGCTCGGATCACCGAGCGAGCTGACTCGAATCGGCGAGCTGGCACGGTTTGCCGAGCGAGCCGGCTCGGTTTTCCAAGCTGGCTGGCTCGGATCGCCGAGCCGGCTCGGCTCAAATCGGATCGGATCCATCATGCATTCCCGTGTTCTACTCCATAAAACAACTTGCCTATTTGTATTCCTTTGAGAACTCAATATCCTTTAGCTTAGCTCTAATCACAATGCGCACTAGAATTTGTTCCAGCTTGGGTCTCATCTCAAAAATCCTCACATCCACCAACAACACCTCCCCTACGAGGATAAGTTATTAGTCCGAGTCTTTCTCCCCCATACAAATGCTTGCCGACGTCGATAGGTCGCAAAAAATTTAAATCTCGTAAAAGGCTCAACTTGACGAGCTGGCTCGGATCGTCGAGCTGGCTCAGATCGACAAGCTGGATCGGATCAACGAGCTGGCTCGGATCCGCGAGATGAGCTCAATCCATCATGCATTCCTGAGTTCTACTCCATAGAACAACTCGCCTATTCATATTCACTTGAGAACTCAACATCCTTAAGCTCAGCTCGAATCGTCTATGCACGAACCCATGCATAGCATTCAGGTATCAAATGGCATATCCAAAAATATCCGTAGAGAGCTAGCAAATCAATCATAGGCAGCATTGGCATAGATCGAGGTGAACATCATTTGATGCGATTTGACTAGTTACCATTGGGATGCCTTCGTGGCAATAGGGCCGACTTGAAACAAACCAACACAGCTTGATGTGATAGGGGTCATTTCATAATGACTGTTGGATGACTTTGTGGTGGTATGGCTAACTTACAATGGATGGGTGTAGTGTTGATGTGACAAGATCACCTCATACTAGAAATAGAGCTAACACGTCGACTGACTTGAACTGACATGTAAGGGACTCGATCCGAGGTGTAACAAAGGAGTTGTTTGGTGCACTCAGGAGTAGGGTCATGTCAGGGACTTGATTCGAGGAGCATTCATGGGGTTGTGCGACAAGTTGTTAATAGTTTTGGCCTGGGTAAGGTTTAGAGTCAAGTCGAGGTGTCATTCGAGCTGCATGAAGTAGCATGGACTGCTTTGTGCAGAGTGGCATTGGATCTTGTTGGGGACTCGATCCGAGGTGAAATCAACTAGGTATTGGAATGGGAAGTTGGGGACTTTTCCATGGGAGACTTGGAACATGTGCGAGATGGTGGCGTAATGAGCTAGTTCAGAACTATGTTGGACTATGAGATGCATTGGTTGCATGTACGTAGGAGGTCTTCATGACATTGGCTCGTGCAAGCCACAAGTCCTAATCTGGATGCAAGTTCACATCTTGAGGACAACTCATTAGTGGAGAAGTTCTCAAACTCAATTCTTGAGAGGTGTCTTGCTAGCTCAAATCGGTGAGTTGGCTCAGATCGGCTAGCTCAATCAGATTGGCGAGCTGGCTCCGATTGACGAGTTGGGCTCATCTCAGAGGTCGTTACATCCGTAAACAATACCTATCCCGTTATGACCCTAGAGATCTGGGTTACTTTGCCGACTCTAGTGATCCGGTGATCCAAGTCAATCCGGCGAATTGAGTCGATCCGGTGACCCGAGTTGTTCTGGTGATCTAAATTACTTATGTGACTGGAGTAATTCAAGTTGGGGGACTTGACAACTTGGCATGCTGAGCCGAATTCATTGATGAGTTGGCATACTCGTCAGCATAGGTATAGGAATGGGAAGTCATGGACTTTTCCATGAGAGACTTGGAATGAGTTAGCCTAGCTCACTTGTGAGTGGGGTCAAAAGTCACATTTGTTGACCTGAGTTGATCTCGCGACCTGAGCTGATTTGGCTGGCGGCCTGAGTTGGTGTGGTGACCCAAGTTGATCTGGCTAGCGACCTGAGTTGATCCAGCGATCCGACTTCATCCGTCGACCTGACCGAGTTGGTCAGGTGATCTGGTGACCCGACCTGACCTGGTTGGTGAGTCGAGTTGATGTGGCGACCCGAGTTGATCTGGCTGGCGACCCAAAATGATCCCGTGACCTGACCCGATCTGAAGACCTGACCCGACCCAACCCGAGTTGGTCTGGCAATCTGGTGACCCGAGTTGTTCTGGTTGGCGACTCGAGTCGATATGTTGACCCAAGTTGATCCGGTGACCCGACCCAATCCGGAGACCTGACCCGACCAAACTTGACCTAACTTTAGTTAGTCAGGTGATTTGGCGACCCAATATGATCTATATGGATACCTGAGTCGATGTAGGGACCCGAGTAGATTTGGCTGGCGGCCCGAGTCGATCTGACAACCCGTCCTAATCTGGAGACCCGAGTCGATCCGACGACTCGAGTTGATTCGGCAACCCGAGTGGATTTGACGACCTGTGTCGATCTGGTGACCCGAGTTGTTCTGGCGATCTGAGTTACTTATGCAACTCGAGTGATCTGAGCTGGTGGACTTGACAGCTTGGCATATTGGATCGAGGTGATCCAAGATTGAATGAGTTAGCACAGATCGAGGTGAACATCATTTGATGTGATTTAACTTGCGATCTGACTGGTTATCATTGGGATGCCTTCGTGGCAATAGGGCCGACTTGAAATAGAGATCTGAGTCGATCTGACGACTCCAGTGATTCGAGTCGATCTGGCAAGTCTAGCGATCCAAGTTGGCTAGGCAACTTCGTCAATCTAAGTTAGTCAGGTGATCTTGCGACCTGAGTTGATCTGGATGGTGACCCGAGTTGATCCGACTGGCAACCCAAGTTGTTTTGGGGACTCGAGTCGATCCAGAAACCCGAGTTGACTCGGCGATGCGAGTCGATCCAATGATCCGAATTACTTATGCGACTGGAGTAATTCAAGTTGGGGGACTTGACAGCTTGGCATGCTAAGGCGACTTCATTGATGAGTTGGCATACTTGTCAGCATTACTATTGTGCATATTAGATTGAGGTGATCCAAGTTTGAATGAGTTGGCATGGATCGAGGTGGACATCATTTGATGCAGTCTGACTAGTTATTGTTAGACGCAGTGTTGAAATGACCCGGGGTCATTTCATATAACCGCTGGGAGGCTTTCGTGGTAGTAGGGCAAGACCTGCGATGAGAACTTAACAAGGTCGCTGGCGGGGTCGAAACTCGTAGGAAAAAATGGATAAAGGAGGCTCTATACAAGGAAAAGAACAAAATTTTCAAGTTATAAAAAACTTAAATCACTAGAGCCATCCATGGAGTCACGCCTAGCTCGTTGGCGACGGGATCCCGGTGAGCTCGCTCACGAGCAAGATCTCGGACAGGATCCGGTCGAGCTCGTTGGCGATCCTCAGGGCGGGGTCAAAAGTCCTAAAAAAATAGACAAAGGAGGCTTCGTACAATGAAAAGAATGAAAAAACTAGAGTTGAAAAAGAAAACCACTCGTGCCATTCATGGAGTCACACCCAACTTAGTGACCCAAATTGATCGGGTGACCCGACCTAACCCGAGTTGGTTAGGTGATGTGGTGACCCGAGCTGATCTGGCTGACGACCCGAGTCGATGTGGCGACCTGAGTTGATCTGGTTGGCGACAAGAATTGATCTGGCAACCCGACCCGATCTAGAGAACTGACCCAACCCGATCTAGAGACCTGACCCAACCCGACCCGACCCAACTTGGCCTGGCAATCTGGTGACCCGAGTTGATCTGGTTGGTGACCCGAGTCAATTTGTTGACCTGAGTTGATCAGGCTGGCATACTTAGTTGACTTCATTGATGAGTTTGCATACTCGTTAGTATTACTATTATGCATATTAGATTGAGGCGATCCAAGTTTGAATGAGTTAGCCTAGCTCGCTTGCGAGTGGGGTCAAAACTCAAATTTGTTAACCCGAGTTGATCTGGCTGGTGACCCGAGTTGATTTGGTGACCCGAGCTGATTTGGCTGGCGACCTAAGTCGATGTGATGATCTGAGTTGATCTGGCTGGCGACCTGAGTTGATCTGGCGATCTGACTTCATCCGTCGACCTGACTCGAGTTGGTCAGGTGATCTAATGACCTGAGCTGATCTGGTTGGCGAGTCGAGTCGAGTCGATGTAGCAACTCGAGTTGATCTGGCTGGCGAGCTGAAATGATCCCGCGACTTGACCCAATCTGGAGACCTTACCTGACCTGACCTGAGTTGGTCTGGCGACCCAAGTTGATCTGGTTGGTGACTCGAGTCGATGTGTTGACCCGAGTTGATCTGGCTGGAGACCCAATTTGATCTGGTGACCCGACTCGATCCAGAGACCCGACCTAACCTAAGTTAGTCAGGTGATTTGGTGACCTGATTTGATCTATCTGGATACCCGAATCGATCCGATGAACCGAGTCGATCGGACGACCCATCCTGATCTGGAGACCTGAGTCGATCCGGTGACCTGCGTCAATACGGTGACCCGAGTCGATTCGAGGACTCGAGTCGATCCGGTGACCCGAGTCGATCTGGCGACCCGAGTCGATCTGATGACTCGAGTTAATTAGGTGACCCAAGTTGTTTTGGCAATACGAGTTACTTATGCGACTCGAGTGATCCGAGCTAGCAAACTAGACAGCTTGGCATATTGGAATGTGTTAACAACATAAGCTGATGTGTTGACCCGAGTTGATCATGTTAGTGACCCGAGTTGATCTAATTAGCGACCTGAGTTGATCCGGTGACCCGACCTGATCAGGAGACCTAACCCAACCTGACCTAAGTTAGTTAGGTGATTTGGTGACCCGAGCTGATCTATCTGGATACTCGAGTTGATGTGGCAACCTAAGTTGATCTGGCTGGTGACCCGAATTAATCTGGTGACCCGACCTGACCTGAGTTGGTTAGGTGATGTGGCAACCTGAGCTGATCTAGGTGATGACCCAAGTCGATGTGGTGACTTGAGTTAATCTAGCTAGCAACCCGAGTTGATCCAGCGACCTATCGCGATCTAGAGACCCGAGTCAAGCCGGCAACCCGAGTCGACCTAACGACCTGAGTGATCTAAGTTTATTATGGTAGTTGGAGTTACTTATGCGACTCGACTGATCTAAGTTGGAGGACTTGACAACTTGGCATACTGAGATGACTTCATTGATGAGTTTGCATACTCATCAGCATTACTATTGTGCATATTGGATGTGGTGACCTGAGTTGATCTGGCTAGGGACCTGATCTGGCTGGTGACCTAAGTCGATGTGGTGACCTAAGTTGATCTAGCTCAGGACCCGACTTGATCTGGTGACCCGACTTGATCTAGAGACCCCACCTGAGTTGAGTTCATCGAGCGATCTAGGGATCCAAGATGATCTAGCTGACTACCTGAGTCGATGTGGTGTCCCGAGTCGATCTGGCAACTCGAGTTGATCTGGCTGGCGACCCAAGTTGGCTAGGTGATGTGGCAACCTGAGTCAATGTGGCGATCAAGGCTGATTTGGTTGGCGACCTAAGTTGGTCAGGTGATCTGGTGACCAGAGCTGATCTAGCGACCCGAGTTGATCTAGTTGGCGACCCATGTGATGACCTAAGTTGATTTGGCTAGCGACACGAGTTGATCAAGTGACCCGTCCCGATCCAAAGACCTGAGTCGATTCGGCTATGTCAACCCAGCAACCTGAGTTGACTTGATGACCCGAGTCGACCCCGTGACCTGAGTCGACCTAGTGACCCGAGTCACTATGGTGACCTAATTTATTATGGCTATCTGAGTTACTTATGCGACTCGAGTGATCTAAGTTGGGGGACTTGACATACTGAGATGACTTCATTGATGTGTTTGCATACTCATCAACATTACTATTGTGCATATTAGATTTATGCGATCCAAGTTTAAATGAGTTGGCCTAGCTTGATCGTGAGCGAGGTCAAAAGTTGTAAAAAAAATAGACAAAGGAGGCTCCCTACGACAAAAAGAATGAAAAAACCAGAGTTAAAAAAAAATCACTCAGGCCATACATGGAGTCACGCCCTTCTTATTGTCGAGCTAGAAGCGGAGACTTGACTATGATAATACTTGAAGAGGAGTATGGGTCAATCATTCAAAAAGTGGACAGACTCACTGGAGATCTAAGTAGGTCAGGCTATCTAGTGACCTGACCTAATCTGGCTGGTGACCCGAGTCGATGTGGTGACCTGAGTTGATCTGGCTCGGGACCCGACTTGATCTGGTGACTCGACTCGATCTAGAGACCCCACCCGACCTGAGTTCATCGGGCGATCTGGTGATCTGAGATGATCTAGCTAACTACCTGAGTCGATGTCGTGTCCTGAGTTGATCTGGCGAACCGAGTTGGCCAGGTGATGTGGTGACCCAAGCTGATCTGGCTGGCGACCCGAGTCGGTTAGGTGATTTGGCGACCAGAGCAGATTTGGCTAGTGACCCAAGCTGATCTGGTGACCTGAGTTGATCTAATTGGTGACTCATGTGGTGACCCGAGTTGATCAAGTGACCTGTCCTGATCTAGAGACCCGAGTCGATCCAATAACCTGAGTTGACCCGGCGACCCGAGTCAACTTGACGACCCGAGTCAACCCAGCGACCTGCGTCGACCTAGTGACCCGCGTCGACCCAGTGACTCGCGTCGACCCAGTGACCCGTGTCGACCCAGTGACCCGTGTCAAACTGGCGACCCATGTCGAACCGGTGACTCGTGTTGACCTGACAACCCGCATCGACCTGGTGACCCAAGTCAACCCAAGTCGACTCGAGGCCCGAGTTGATCTGGCAACCCAAGTCGACCCGAGTCGACCCGATAACCTGAGTCAACCGAGTCACCTGAGTTGATCTGGCTGGTGACCCGAGTTGGCCAAGTAATGTGGCGACCTGAGTCAATGTGGTGACCCAAGCTGATCTGGCGACCACAGCTGATCTGGCTGGTGACCCAAGCTGATCTGGCGATCCGAGTTGATCTAGTTGGGGACCAGTGTGGTGACCTGAGTTGATCTCGCTAGCTACCTAACTTGATCTAGTTGGTGACCCGTGTGGTGACCGAGTCGACCCAGTGACCTGAGTCAATCGGTTGACCCAGTGACCTGAGTCAACTGAGTCAACCCGATGACAAGAGTCAATCGAGTCGACATGGTGACCTGAGATGACCGAGTCAGTCAGGTGATTGAGTCGACCCAGTGACCTGAATCGATTGAGTCGACCCGAGTCGACCAGGAGACCTTAGTAGACTAGGTCGACCCGTGTCAACCCAAGTCAACTTGAGGCCTGAGTCGATCCAGCAACCCAAGTCGACTCGGTGACCCGAGTCGACCCAGTGACCCAAGTCGACCTGATGACCTGAGTCAACCGAGTCGACCCGGTGACCCGAGTTGACCGAGTCGACCCAATGACCCGAGTCAATCGAGTCGACCCGAGTCGACCCAGCGACTGGGGTTTCTGTGGTGACCTAATTTATTATGGCAGTTGGAGTTACTCATTGGCGACCAGAGCTGATCTAGCAACCCGAGTTGATCTAGTTGGCGACCTAACCTGATCTAGCTGGCGAACTAATTTTGTCAGGTGATTTGGCGACAAGAGTTGATTTGGCTGGTGACCCAAGCTGATATGGTGACCTGAGTAAATCTAGTTGGGGACCCGTGTGGTGACTTGAGTTGATCTCGCTAGAAACTTGAGTTGATCCAATGACCCCTCCTGATCTAGAGGCCCGAGTCAACCCGAGTTGACCCGGTGACCCGAGTCACTCGAGTCGACCCGAGTCAATCGAGTCGACCCAGTGACTTGAGTCAACCGAGTCGACCCAGTGACCCGAATCAACCGAGTCGGTCAAGTGACTGAGTCGACCCGGTGACCTGAGTCGACTGAGTTGACCCAGTCGACCTGGTGACCTGAGTCGACAGAGTTGACCCAGTGACCTGAGTCAACTGAGTCGACCTGGTGACCCGAGTCAACTAAGTCGACCTAAGTCAGTCAGGTGATTAAGTCGACCCGAGTTGACCAAGTGACCCGAGTCAACCGAATCGACCGAGTGACCTGAGTCAACTGAGTCGACCCGATGACCCGAGTCAACTGAGTCGACCTGAGTCAACCGAGTCGACCGAGTCAACGTGGTGACCCGAGTCAACTGAGTCGGTCAGGTGACTAAGTCGACCCGAGTCAACCAGAGTCGACTGAGTCAACCTAGTGACCTGAATCAATTGAGTCGACCCGGTGACCTGAGTTGACTAGGTCGACCCGTGTCAACCCAAGTCGACTCGAGGCTTGAGTCAATCCAGCAACCCAAGTCGACTCGGTGACCCGAGTCGACCCAGTGACCCGATGACCCGAGTCGACCCGGTGACCCGAGTTGACCGAGTCGACCCAATGACCCGAGTCAACTGAGTCGACCCGGTGACCTGAGTCAACCAAGTCGACCCAGCGACCGGGGTTTTTATGGTGGCCTAATTTATTATGGTAGTCAGAGTTACTCACTGGCGACTAGAGCTGATCTAGCACCCCGAGTTGATCTAGTTAGCGACCTAACCTGATCTGGCTGGTGAACTAATTTTGTCAGGTGATCTGGCGATAAGAGCTGATCTGGTTGGTGACCCAAGCTGATATGGTGACTCGAGTAAATCTAGTTGCCGACCCATGTGGTGACCTGAGTTGATCTCGCTAGCGACTTGAGTTGATCCAATGACCCGTCTCGATCTAGAGGCTCGAGTCGAGCCAGCAACCCAAGTCGAGCTAGCAACCCGAGTCAACCGAGTCGACCTGATGACCTGAGCCAACCGAGTCGACTCGGTGACCCGGTGACCTGAATCAACCGAGTCGACCCGGTGACCAGAGTCGACTAAGTCGACCCAGTCGACCTGAGTCAACCGAGTCGACCCAGTGACCTGAGTCGACCCGATGACCCGAGCCAACCGAGTCGACCTAGTGACCCGGTGACCCGAATCAACCGAGTCGACCCGGTGACTAGAGTTGACTAAGTCGACCCAGTCGACCTGAGTCAACCGAGTCGACCCAGTGACCCGAGTCGACCCGATGACCCGAGCCAACCGAGTCGACCAGTGACCCGGTGACCCGAATCAACCAAGTCGACCCGGTGACCAGAGTCGACTGAGTCGACTCGGTGACCCGAGTCAACCGAGTCGATAGAGTTAACCCAGTGACCCGAGTCAACCGTGTCAACCCAATGACCTGAGTTGACATGGTGACCTGAGTCAACCAAGTTGACCTAAGTCAGTAAGGTGACTGAGTCGACCCGAGTCGACTCGGTGACCTGAGTCAACTGAGTCGACCTGGTGACCTAAGTCAACTAAGTCGACCCGGTGACCTGAGTTGACCCAGTGACATGAGTCAACCGAGTCGACCCGATGACTTGAGTCAACCGAGTCGACCCTGTGACCTGAGTCAACCGAGTCGACCCAGCGACCTGAGTCACTGTGGTGACCCAATTTATTATGGCAGTCGAAGTTACTGGCTGGCGACCCGAGTTGATCTAGTTGGTGACATAAGCTGATCTGGCTGGTGACCTAATTTTGTTAGGTGATCTGGTGACCAGAGCTGATCTAGCTGGTGACCCAAGCTGATCTGGCGACCTGAGTTGATCTAGTTGGCGACCCGTGTGGTGACCTGAGTTGATCTAGTTGGCGACCCGTGTGGTGACCTGAGTTGATCTCGCTAGCGACTTGAGTTGACCAAGTGACTCATCCCGATTTAGAGGCCTAAGTCGATCCGGCAACCCAAGTCAACCCGGTGACTTGAGTCAACCGCGTCGACCGAGTCAACCTAGTGACCCGAGTCGATCGAGTCGACTCGATGACCTGAGTCAACTGAGTTGACCCGATGACCTGAGTCAATTGAGTCGACCTGGTGACCCAAGTCAACCGAGTCGACCTAAGTCGACCCGGTGACTTGAGTCAACCGAGTCAACCCGGTGACCTGAGTCAACTGAGTCGACCGAGTTGACCTAGTGACCTAAGTCAACCAAGTCGACCCAGTGACCCGACTCGACCGAGTCGACCCAGCGACCCGAGTCGCTGTGGTGACCCAATTTATTATGGCAGTCAAAGTTATTGGCTAGCGACCAGAGTTGATCTAGCGACCTGAATTGATCTAGTTGGCAACCTAAGCTGATCTGGTTGTCGACCTAATTTTGTGAGGTGATCTAGTGACCAGAGCTAATTTGGCTGTCGACCTAATTTTGTGAGGTGATCTAGCAACCAGAGCTGATCTGGCTGGTGACCCAATCTGATCTGGCGACTCGAGTTGATCTAGTTGGCGACCTGTGTGGTGACCTGAGTTGATCTCGCTAGCGACTTGTGTTGATCTAGTGACCCATCCTGATCTAGAGGCTTGAGTTGATCCAACAACCCAAGTCGATCCGAGTCGACCGAGTCGACTCGATCATCCGAGTCAACCGAGTTGACCCGGTGACCCGAGTCGACCCGGTGACCTGAGTCAATCGAGTCGACCCGGTGACCTGAGTCAACTGAGTCAACCCAGTGACCTGAGTCAACCGAGTCGACCCGAGTCAACTGAGTTGACGCGGTGACCCGAGTCAACCAAGTCGATCGATTCAACCCGGTGATCCGAGTCGACCTGAGTCGACCGAGTCGGTTAGGTGACTGAGTCGACCCGATGACCTAAGTTGACCGAGTCGACCCAGTGACCTGACTCAATTGAGTCGACCCAGTGACCCGAGTCAACTGAGTCGACCCAATGACTCGAGTCAACCGAGTCGACCTGGTGACCCAAGTCAACTGAGTCGACCGAGTTGACCCGATGACCCGAGTCAACTGAGTCGACCCAGTGACCCAAGTCGCTGTGGTGACCTAATTTATTATGGCAGTTAAAGTTACTAGCTGGCGACCAGAGCTGAGCTGGCAACCTGAATTGATCTAGTGGGTGACCTAAGCTGATCTGGCTAGTGACCTAATTTTGTCAGGTCATCTGGAGACCAGAGCTGATCTGGCTGGTGACCCAAGTTGATTTGGTGACTCAAGTTGATCTAGTTGGCGACCCGTGTGGTGACCTGAGTTGATCTTGCTAGCGATTTGAGTTGATCCAGTGACCCGTCCTGATCCAGAGGCCTGAGTCAATCCGGCAACCCAAGTCGACTCGGTGACCCGAGTCTATCGAGTTGACCGAGTGACCTGAGTCAACCGAGTCGACTCGATGACCCGAGTCAACCGAGTCGACTCGATGACCCGAGTCAACCGAGTCGACTGAGTCGACGTGGTGTCCCGAGTCGGTCAGGTGACCGAGTCGACCCGAGTAAACCAGAGTCGACTGAGTTGACCTAGTGACCTGAATCAATTGAGTCAACCTAGTGACCTGAGTCGACTAGGTCGACCCGTGTCAACCCAAGTCGACTCGAGGCCTAAGTTGATTCGGCAACCCAAGTCGACTCGGTGACCCACGTCGACCGAGTCGACCCAGTGACCCGAGTTGACCCGATGACCCGAGTTGACCCGGTGACCCGAGTTGATCAAGTTGACTGAGTTGACTGAGTCGACCCAGCGACCAGGGTTTTTGTGGTGACCCAATTTATTATGGCAGTCGGAGTTACTCACTGGCGACCAGAGCTAATCTAGCGACCTGAGTTGATCTAATTGGTGACCTAACCTGATCTGGTTGGTGAACTAATTTTGTCAGGTGATCTGGTGACAAGAGCTGATCTGGTTGGTGACCCAAGCTGATATGGCGACCTGAGTAAATCTAGTTGGTGATCCGTGTGGTGACCTGAGTTGATCTCGCTAGCGACTTGAGTTGATCCAGTGACCCATCCCGATCCAGAGGCCCGAGTCGAGCCGGCAACCCAACTCGACCTGAGTCAATCGAGTCGACTCGAGTCCACCGAGTCGACCCAGTGACCCGAGTCAACCTGGTCAACTCGATGACCCGAGCCAACCGAGTCGACCCAGTGACCCGGTGACTCGAATCAACTGAGTCGACCCGGTGACCAGAGTTGACTAAGTCGACCCAGCTGACTTGGTGACCTGAGTCGACAGAGTTGACCTAGTGACCTGAGTCAACCGTGTTGACCTGATGACCTAAGTTGACCTGGTGACCCAAGTCAACCAAGTCTACCTAAGTTAGTAAGGTGACTGAGTTGACCCGAGTCGACCTAGTGACCTGAGTCAACCGAGTCGACCTGGTGACTCGAGTCGACCCAGTGACATGAGTCAACTGAGTCGACCCAATGACCTGAGTCAACTGAGTCAACCGAGTCGACCCTATGACCTGAGTCAACCAAGTTGACCTAGCGACCCGAGTCACTATGGTGACCCAATTTATTATGGCAGTCAAAGTTATTGGCTGGCGACCTGAGTTGATCTAGTTGGTGACATAAGCTGATATGGCGACCAGAGCTGATCTAGCTGGTGACCCAAGCTAATCTGGTGACCCAAGTTGATCTAGTTGGCGACCCATGTGGTGACCTGAGTTGATCTCGCTAGTAACTTGAGTTGACCCGATGATCCATCTTGATCTAGAGGCCCGAGTCGATCCGGCAACCCAAGTCGACCTGGTGACCTGAGTCAATCGCGTCGACCGACTCGACCCAGTGACCTGAGTCAACTAAGTTGACCTGATGACTTGAGTCAACTGAGTTGACCCAATGACCGGAGTCAACTGAGTTGACCCGATGACCTGAGTCAACTGAGTTAACACGATGACTCGAGGCAACCAAGTCGACCCAAGTCGACCGAGTCAGTCAGGTGACTGAGTCGACCTAAGTCGACCTAGTGACCTGAGTCGACCGAGTCAACCCGGTGACTCGAGTCAACAAAGTCGACCGAGTCGACCCAGTGACCCGTGTCAACCGAGTTGACCTGGTGACCCGAGTCGATCGAGTCGACCCAGCGACCTGAGTCACTATGGTGACCTAATTTATTATGGCAGTCAGAGTTACTGGCTGGTGACTAGAGCTGATCTGGTGACCTGAATTGATCTAGTTGGCAACCTAAGCTGATTTGGCTGTCGACCTAATTTTGTGAGGTGATCTGGCGACCAGAGCTGATCTGGCTAGTGACCCAATCTGATTTGGTGACCTGAGTTGATCTAGTTGGTGACCCGTGTGGTGACCTGAGTTGATCTCACTAGCGACTTGTGTTGATCTAGTGACCCATCCCAATCTAGAGGCCTGAGTCGATCCGGCAACCCAAGTCGATTCGAGTTGACTCGGTGACCCGAGTCAACCGAGTCGACCCAGTGACCTGAGTCAATTGAGTCAACCCAGTGACCTGAGTCAACCGAGTCGACCCGATGACCCGAGTCAACCGAGTCAACCCGATGACCCGAGTCAACCGAGTCGACGCAGTGACCTGAGTCAACCAAGTCGATGCGGTGACCCAAGTCAACCGAGTCGACCCGGTGACCTGAGTCAACCGAGTTGACCTGAGTCAACCCGACGACCTGAGTCGACCCGATGACCCGACTCGATCGAGTCGACCTGGTGACCTGACTCGACCGAGTCGACCCAATGACCCGAGTCAACCGAGTCGACCCGGTGACCCGAGTCAACTGAGTCGACCGAGTTCACCCGGTGACCTGAGTCAATTGAGTCGACCCAGTGACCCAAGTTGCTAGTGACCTAATTTTGTTAGGTGATCTGGAGACCAGAGTTGATCTGGTTGGTGACCCAAGCTAATCTGGCGACCAGAGTTGATCTAGTTGGTGACCCGTGTGGTGACCTAAGTTGATCTTGCTAGCAACTTGAGTTGATCCAGTAACCCATCCTGATCCAGAGGCCTGAGTCGATCTGGTAACCCAAGTCGACCTGAGTCGACCTGGTGACCCGACTCAACCGAGTCGACCCGATGACCCGAATCAACCAAGTCGACCTGATGACCCGAGTCAACCAAGTCGACCTTGTGACCCGAGTCAACCAAGTCGACCCGAGTCAGTCAGGTGACTGAGTCAACCCGGTGACCTGAGTCGATTAAGTCAACGGAGTCCACCCAATGACCTGAGTCAACTGAGTCGATCGTGTCAACCCAGTAACCTAAGTCAACCCGGTGAATCGAGTCAACTGAGTCGATCGAGTCGACCCGGTGACCTGAGTCAACTGAGTCGACCTGAGTCGACTGAGTCAACCCAGTTACCTGAGTCACTGTGGTGACCTAATTTATTATGGTAGTCAGAGTTACTGGCTGGTGACCTAAGCTAATCTGGCTGGTGACTTAAGTTTGTCAGGTGATCTAGCGACCAGAGTTGATCTGGTTGGTGACCCAAGCTGATCTGGCGATGTGAGTTGATCTAGTTGGCGACCCGTGTGGTGACCTGAGTTGATCTCGCTAGCGACTTGAGTTGATCCAGTGACCCGTACTGATCCAGAGGCCCGAGTCGATCTGACAACCCAAGTCGACCCGGTGACCCGAGTCAACTTGGTGACTCGAGTCGATCCGATGACCTGAGTCAACTGAGTCATCCCGAGTCGACCGAGTCAGTCAGGTGACTGAGTCGACCCGGTGACCTGAGTCAACCAAGTCGACCTGGTGACCCAAGTCCATCGAGTCGACCGAGTCGACCCAGTGACCTGATTCAACCAAGTCGACCTGGTGACCCGAGTCAACCGAGTCGACCTGGTGACCCGAGTCGCTGTGGTGACCCAATTTATTATGGCAGTCAAAGTTTTTGGCTGGCAACCAGAGCTGATCTGGCGACCTGAGTTGATCTAGTTAGCGACCTAAGCTGATCTAGTTGGCGACCTAAGATGAAATGGTTGGTGACCCAGGCTGATCTAGTTAGTGACCTGATTTTGTCAGGTGATCTAGCGACTAGAGCTGATCTAGCTGGTGACCCAAGCTGATCTAGTGACCCGAGTTGATCTAGTTGGTTACCTGTGTGGTGACCTGAGCTGATCTCGCTAGCAACTTGAGTTGATCTAGTGACCCGTGCAATCTAGAGGCCCGAGTAGATCCGACAACCCAAGTCGACTTGAGTCGACCTGAGTCAACCGAGTCAGCTGAGTCGACCTAAGTCACCCTAGTCGACCCGGTGATCCAAGTCAACTGAGTTGACTCAAGTTGACTGCGTCGACCCGAGTCGACCGGGTCGGTCAGGTGACTGACTCGACCTGAGTCGATTTGGCTACCTGAGTCAACTCGGTGACCCGAGTCGATCGAGTCGACCGAGTCGACCAAGTCCACCCAGTGACCTGAGTCACCTTAGTCGACCGAGCGACCAGAGTCGTTGTAGTGACCTAATTTATTATGGCAGTATGAGTTACCGACTAGCGAGCAGAGTTGATCTAGCCACCCGAGATGATCTAGTTTGCGACCTGAGTTGATCTAGTTGGTGACCCGAGTTGATCTGCCTGTTGACCTAATTTTGTCAAGTGATCTAGCGACCAGAGCTGATCAAGCCGAGCGGAACCGAACCGGTCGAGCTCTCCGGGGAGCGGCGGGGCGGGATCGGCGCCGAGCTCGCTCCCGGGCGGGGTCGAAACTCGCGGAAAAAAAATGAACAAAGGAGGCCCCGTACGAGGATAAGAACGAAAAAACCAGAGTTAAATTAAAAAAAAAAAAAAAAAAAAAAAAAAAATTACTTTCGGGTCATACGTGTAGCCACGCCCAGCTCGCCCGCGGACGGGATCCCCATCGAGCTCGTCGAGCCGAGCGGCGCTCGCGGGCGGGGTCCGATCCGAGCGGAACCGAACCGGTCGAGCTCTCCGGGGAGCGGCGGGGCGGGATCGGCGCCGAGCTCGCTCCGGGGCGGGGTCGAAACTCGCGGAAAAAAAATGAACAAAGGAGGCTCCGTACGAGGATAAGAACGAAAAAACCAGAGTTAAAAAAAAAAAAAAAAAAAAAAAAAATACATTCGCGTCATACGTGTAGCCACGCCCAGCTCGCCCGCGGACGGGATCCCCATCGAGCTCGTCGAGCCGAGCGGCGCTCGCGGGCGGGGTCCGATCCGAGCGGAACCGAACCGGTCGAGCTCTCCGGGGAGCGGCGGGGCGGGATCGGCGCCGAGCTCGCTCCCGGGCGGGGTCGAAACTCGCGGAAAAAAAATGAACAAAGGAGGCTCCGTACGAGGATAAGAACGAAAAAACCAGAGTTTAAAAAAAAATTAAAAAAAAAAAATTACATTCGGGTCATACGTGTAGCCACGCCCAGCTCGCCCGCGGACGGGATCCCCATCGAGCTCGTCGAGCCGAGCGGCGCTCGCGGGCGGGGTCCGATCCGAGCGGAACCGAACCGGTCGAGCTCTCCGGGGAGCGGCGAGGCGGGATCGGCGCCGAGCTCGCTCCCGGGCGGGGTCGAAACTCGCGGAAAAAAAATGAACAAAGGAGGCTCCGTACGAGGATAAGAACGAAAAAACCAGAGTTAAAAAAAAAAAAAAAAAAAAAAAAAATTACATTCGGGTCATACGTGTAGCCACGCCCAGCTCGCCCGCGGACGGGATCCCATTCGAGCTCGTCGAGCCGAGCGGCGCTCGCGGGCGGGGTCCGATCCGAGCGGAACCGAACCGGTCGAGCTCTCCGGGGAGCGGCGGGGCAGGATCGGCGCCGAGCTCGCTCCCGGGCGGGGTCGAAACTCGCGGAAAAAAAATGAACAAAGGAGGCTCCGTACGAGGATAAGAACGAAAAAACCAGAGTTAAAAAAAAAAAAAAAAAAAAAATTACATTCGGGTCATACGTGTAGCCACGCCCAGCTCGCCCGCGGACGGGATCCCCATCGAGCTCGTCGAGCCGAGCGGCGCTCGCGGGCGGGGTCCGATCCGAGCGGAACCGAACCGGTCGAGCTCTCCGGGGAGCGGCGGGGCGGGATCGGCGCCGAGCTCGCTCCCGGGCGGGGTCGAAACTCGCGGAAAAAAAATGAACAAAGGAGGCTCCGTACGAGGATAAGAACGAAAAAACCAGAGTTAAAAAAAAAAAAAAAAAAAAAAAAAAAATTACATTCGGGTCATACGTGTAGCCACGCCCAGCTCGCCCGCGGACGGGATCCCCATCGAGCTCGTCGAGCCGAGCGGCGCTCGCGGGCGGGGTCCGATCCGAGCGGAACCGAACCGGTCGAGCTCTCCGGGGAGCGGCGGGGCGGGATCGGCGCCGAGCTCGCTCCCGGGCGGGGTCGAAACTCGCGGAAAAAAAATGAACAAAGGAGGCCCCGTACGAGGATAAGAACGAAAAAACCAGAGTTAAAAAAAAAAAAAAAAAAAAAAAAAATTACTTTCGGGTCATACGTGTAGCCACGCCCAGCTCGCCCGCGGACGGGATCCCCATCGAGCTCGTCGAGCCGAGCGGCGCTCGCGGGCGGGGTCCGATCCGAGCGGAACCGAACCGGTCGAGCTCTCCGGGGAGCGGCGGGGCGGGATCGGCGCCGAGCTCGCTCCGGGGCGGGGTCGAAACTCGCGGAAAAAAAATGAACAAAGGAGGCTCCGTACGAGGATAAGAACGAAAAAACCAGAGTTAAAAAAAAAAAAAAAAAAAAAAAAATACATTCGCGTCATACGTGTAGCCACGCCCAGCTCGCCCGCGGACGGGATCCCCATCGAGCTCGTCGAGCCGAGCGGCGCTCGCGGGCGGGGTCCGATCCGAGCGGAACCGAACCGGTCGAGCTCTCCGGGGAGCGGCGGGGCGGGATCGGCGCCGAGCTCGCTCCCGGGCGGGGTCGAAACTCGCGGGAAAAAAATGAACAAAGGAGGCTCCGTACGAGGATAAGAACGAAAAAACCAGAGTTAAAAAAAAAAAAAAAAAAAAAAAAAAAAATTACATTCGGGTCATACGTGTAGCCACGCCCAGCTCGCCCGCGGACGGGATCCCCATCGAGCTCGTCGAGCCGAGCGGCGCTCGCGGGCGGGGTCCGATCGGAGCGGAACCGAACCGGTCGAGCTCTCCGGGGAGCGGCGGGGCGGGATCGGCGCCGAGCTCGCTCCCGGGCGGGGTCGAAACTCGCGGAAAAAAAATGAACAAAGGAGGCTCCGTACGAGGATAAGAACGAAAAAACCAGAGTTAAAAAAAAAAAAAAAAAAAAAAATTACATTCGGGTCATACGTGTAGCCACGCCCAGCTCGCCCGCGGACGGGATCCCCATCGAGCTCGTCGAGCCGAGCGGCGCTCGCGGGCGGGGTCCGATCCGAGCGGAACCGAACCGGTCGAGCTCTCCGGGGAGCGGCGGGGCGGGATCGGCGCCGAGCTCGCTCTCGGGCGGGGTCGAAACTCGCGGAAAAAAAATGAACAAAGGAGGCCCCGTACGAGGATAAGAACGAAAAAACCAGAGTTAAAAAAAAAAAAAAAAAAAAAAAAAAAAAAAAAAAAAAAAACTTTCGGGTCATACGTGTAGCCACGCCCAGCTCGCCCGCGGACGGGATCCCCATCGAGCTCGTCGAGCCGAGCGGCGCTCGCGGGCGGGGTCCGATCCGAGCGGAACCGAACCGGTCGAGCTCTCCGGGGAGCGGCGGGGCGGGATCGGCGCCGAGCTCGCTCCGGGGCGGGGTCGAAACTCGCGGAAAAAAAATGAACAAAGGAGGCTCCGTACGAGGATAAGAACGAAAAAACCAGAGTTTTAAAAAAAAAAAAAAAAAAATTACATTCGGGTCATACGTGTAGCCACGCCCAGCTCGCCCGCGGACGGGATCCCCATCGAGCTCGTCGAGCCGAGCGGCGCTCGCGGGCGGGGTCCGATCCGAGCGGAACCGAACCGGTCGAGCTCTCCGGGGAGCGGCGGGGCGGGATCGGCGCCGAGCTCGCTCCCGGGCGGGGTCGAAACTCGCGGAAAAAAAATGAACAAAGGAGGCTCCGTACGAGGATAAGAACGAAAAAACCAGAGTTAAAAAAAAAAAAAAAAAAAAAATTACATTCGGGTCATACGTGTAGCCACGCCCAGCTCGCCCGCGGACGGGATCCCCATCGAGCTCGTCGAGCCGAGCGGCGCTCGCGGGCGGGGTCCGATCCGAGCGGAACCGAACCGGTCGAGCTCTCCGGGGAGCGGCGGGGCGGGATCGGCGCCGAGCTCGCTCCGGGGCGGGGTCGAAACTCGCGGAAAAAAAATGAACAAAGGAGGCTCCGTACGAGGATAAGAACGAAAAAACCAGAGTTAAAAAAAAAAAAAAAAAAAAAAAAAATACATTCGCGTCATACGTGTAGCCACGCCCAGCTCGCCCGCGGACGGGATCCCCATCGAGCTCGTCGAGCCGAGCGGCGCTCGCGGGCGGGGTCCGATCCGAGCGGAACCGAACCGGTCGAGCTCTCCGGGGAGCGGCGGGGCGGGATCGGCGCCGAGCTCGCTCCCGGGCGGGGTCGAAACTCGCGGAAAAAAAATGAACAAAGGAGGCTCCGTACGAGGATAAGAACGAAAAAACCAGAGTTAAAAAAAAAATTAAAAAAAAAAAATTACATTCGGGTCATACGTGTAGCCACGCCCAGCTCGCCCGCGGACGGGATCCCCATCGAGCTCGTCGAGCCGAGCGGCGCTCGCGGGCGGGGTCCGATCCGAGCGGAACCGAACCGGTCGAGCTCTCCGGGGAGCGGCGGGGCGGGATCGGCGCCGAGCTCGCTCCCGGGCGGGGTCGAAACTCGCGGGAAAAAAATGAACAAAGGAGGCTCCGTACGAGGATAAGAACGAAAAAACCAGAGTTAAAAAAAAAAAAAAAAAAAAAAAAAAATTACATTCGGGTCATACGTGTAGCCACGCCCAGCTCGCCCGCGGACGGGATCCCCATCGAGCTCGTCGAGCCGAGCGGCGCTCGCGGGCGGGGTCCGATCCGAGCGGAACCGAACCGGTCGAGCTCTCCGGGGAGCGGCGGGGCGGGATCGGCGCCGAGCTCGCTCCCGGGCGGGGTCGAAACTCGCGGAAAAAAAATGAACAAAGGAGGCTCCGTACGAGGATAAGAACGAAAATACCAGAGTTAAAAAAAAAAAAAAAAAAAAAAAAAAAAATTACATTCGGGTCATACGTGTAGCCACGCCCAGCTCGCCCGCGGACGGGATCCCCATCGAGCTCGTCGAGCCGAGCGGCGCTCGCGGGCGGGGTCCGATCCGAGCGGAACCGAACCGGTCGAGCTCTCCGGGGAGCGGCGGGGCGGGATCGGCGCCGAGCTCGCTCCCTGGCGGGGTCGAAACTCGCGGAAAAAAAATGAACAAAGGAGGCTCCGTACGAGGATAAGAACGAAAAAACCAGAGTTTTAAAAAAAAAAAAAAAAAAAAATTACATTCGGGTCATACGTGTAGCCACGCCCAGCTCGCCCGCGGACGGGATCCCCATCGAGCTCGTCGAGCCGAGCGGCGCTCGCGGGCGGGGTCCGATCCGAGCGGAACCGAACCGGTCGAGCTCTCCGGGGAGCGGCGGGGCGGGATCGGCGCCGAGCTCGCTCCCGGGCGGGGTCGAAACTCGCGGGAAAAAAATGAACAAAGGAGGCTCCGTACGAGGATAAGAACGAAAAAACCAGAGTTAAAAAAAAAAAAAAAAAAAAAAAAAAAATTACATTCGGGTCATACGTGTAGCCACGCCCAGCTCGCCCGCGGACGGGATCCCCATCGAGCTCGTCGAGCCGAGCGGCGCTCGCGGGCGGGGTCCGATCCGAGCGGAACCGAACCGGTCGAGCTCTCCGGGGAGCGGCGGGGCGGGATCGGCGCCGAGCTCGCTCCCGGGCGGGGTCGAAACTCGCGGAAAAAAAATGAACAAAGGAGGCTCCGTACGAGGATAAGAACGAAAAAACCAGAGTTAAAAAAAAAAAAAAAAAAAAAAATTACATTCGGGTCATACGTGTAGCCACGCCCAGCTCGCCCGCGGACGGGATCCCCATCGAGCTCGTCGAGCCGAGCGGCGCTCGCGGGCGGGGT
>BSBK01010310.1:125000-157500 GCA_027943335.1 Chamaecyparis obtusa | reverse complement strand
TAATCACTTGCAGCAAAGTGACCCAAGAGCTAGACGGGGGCTGACCCAGTAATTGTCTTCCATGTCACTACAACGAAACATTTGAACGTCAACCGCTGTCGAACCCTTTCCAACTTGCACCGTCGAGTGACACAAAAGACACTACCATGGGCATGGGCAGCCCCCGCATAGCAAACGGGTGCCCTAATGCGCCCCTCCAATAGAATCAGTGCTAGTGCTCAAATTTTATATCTGAGCTACCAATCCGTCCAAGCACCAGCACTGATTCTCTTGGAGGGCCGCACCTACCCAAACGACTCAGAAGCTATACGCCGGTCCATTCACAAGAACGGAACTATCTCCGGCCAACTCCCTGTGAAGGCCGCATCTCTCCGTTCCACGCATGCAAGAACCAACGCATAGCTAACGAGTACCCGGATAGGATTCGCGGAAAGTACATAGCAAATCGCTTGTACCAAAGCGAACCGAAAGCTAGACGGGGGCTGACCCGAAGATTGCCTTCCATGTCACTGCGACGACACATTCGAACGACAACCGCTGCCGAACACTTTCCGACTTGCACCGTTGAGTGACCCGAAAGACAGGACTTTGGGCAGCCCCCGCATAGCAATCAGGTGGCTTCATGCCCCTCTAATAGAATCAGTGCTAGTGATCCGATTTTAAATCCGACTTACTCATCCGTCCGCGCACAAGCTCTGATTCTATTAGAGGGGCATGGGGGAGCTTCCGTGAACTACTACTCCCCTATATAAGTTATTAGTCCGGGTCTTTCTCTTCCGTAGAAATTTGAGCCGTTGAGAATGGCTCCCAAACAATTCAAATCTTCCAAAAATTCAAGTGAAACGATGAGGAAAAAGCTCACAAAAAAATCAAATCTTCAAAAAATTCAAGTGAAACGAACAGAATAGCTCACAAAAAATTCAGGTCTTCCGAAAAAATCGAAGGGAAACGAAAAGAACAACTAGCAAAACATTCAAATTTTCCAAAACTTCAAGTAAAAGAAAGAACATAGCTCACCAAAAAAATCCATTTCTTCCAAAAACTCAAGTGAATCGAAGAGAGTAGGCTCACAAAAAATTAAAATCTTCCAAAAAAAAATCAAAGGAAACAAAAGAGGAGATCGCAAAAAATTCGAATCTTCCAATGAAACAAAAATGAGAATAGCAAACAAAAAATTCAAATCTTAATGCAGCATGCGACAGAGCAAATCGCTTGTGCCAAGCGACCCGGGAGCTAGACGGGGGCTGACCCAAAAATTGCGTTTCTTGTCAATGCGACGATGCGTTGGAACGACAACCGCTGTCGAACCCTTTCCTACTTGCAACGTCGACTGACACAAAAGACACGATCCTGGACAGGCCCCGCATAGAAAGCGGGTGGCCTAATGCGCCCCTCCAATAGAATCAGCGCTAGTGCTCAGATTTTAAATCCGAGATACCCAGCACTGATTCTCTTGGAGGGGGGCACCTACCCAAACGACTCAAAAGCTATACGCGGCTCCATTCACAAAAACAGAACTATCTCCGGCCAACTCCCTGTGAAGGCCGCATCTCTCCGTTCCGCTCGTGTAAGAGCCAACGCGTAGCTAACGAGTACGTGGATAGGGTTCGCGGAAAGTACATAGCAAATCACTTGTACCAAAGTGACCCGAAAGCTAGACAGGGGCTGACCCGTAGATTGCCTTCCATATCACTGCGACGACGCATTGGAACGACAACCGCTGCCGAACCCTTTCCGACTTGCACCGTCGAGCGACCCGAAAGACAGGACTTTGGGCAGCCCCCGCATAGCAATCAAGTGGCTTCATGCCCCTCTAATAGAATCAGTGCTGGTGATCCCATTTTGAAATCCGACCTACACATCCGTCCGATCACCGGCAATGATTCTATAAGAGGGGTATGGGGGAGCTTCCGCGAACAACACACAACTCCTCCCCTATATAAGTTATTAGTCCGAGTCTTGCTCTTGAGTGGAAATTTAAGCCGAAGAAACTGGCTCCCAAAAAATTCAAATCTTCCAAAAATTCAAGTGAAACGATGACAAAAAGCTCACAAAAAATCAAATCTTCCAAAAATTCAAGTGAAACGAACAGAATAGATCACAAAAAATTCAAGTCTTTCGAAAAAATCTAGGAAAACGAAAAGAATAGCTAGAAAACAAAATTCAAATCTTCCAGAAATTCAAGTAAAACAAAGAACATGGCTCACCAAAATAATTCATCTTCCAAAAATTCGTCATTCTTACCGCAATCCATCATCTTATCCGTCATAACGCGTATCCAACATATCCACGAGGAGGTAACCCAACTCGCTCGCATAGTTCCTCAAGTCAGATAACAATGCATCTAGATGAATCCAAATCGTTTTCGATCGAGACTTAGCAACTAATGTCGCACCCGCCTAGATTGACTTGAGATCCAATCCGCCGACACATATGATAACTAACTGATTCCAATGCAAAGCATCTTGAGCCATTGCGCACTCAAGTATCGGAAGTCGAAGCGACATAGCAAGTAGCTTGTACCAAGTGACCCGGGAGCTAGACGGGGGCTGACCCGAAGATCGCCTTTCTTGTCAATGCGACGATGTGTTGGAACGACAACCGCTGTCGAACCCTTTCCGAAGTGCACCGTCGACTGACCCAAAAGTTACGACCCTGGACAGCCCCCGCATAGCAAGCGGGTGGCCTAATGCGCCCCTCCAATAGAATCAGTGCTAGTGTTCATATTTTAAATCCGAGCTACCAATCCGTCCGAGCACCAGCACTGATTCTCTTGGAGGGGCGCACCTACCCAAACGACTCAAAAGCTATATACGCGGCTCCATTCACAAGAGCAGAACTATTTCCGGCCAACTCCCTGTGAAGGCCGCATCTCTTCGTTCCACGCATGCAAGAGCCAACGCATAGCTAACGAGTACCCGGATAGGGGTTCGCGGAAAGTACATAGCAGATCGCTTGTACCAAAGCAACCCAAAAGCTAGACGGGGGCTGACCCGAAGATCGCCTTCCATGTCACTGCGACGACGCATTGGAACGACAACCGCTGCCGAACCCTTTCCGACTTGCACCGTCGAGCGACCTTCGAAAGACGGGACTTTGAGCAGCCCCCGCATAGCAATCAGGTGGCTTCATGCCCCTCTAATGGAATCAGTGCTGCTGATCGCGTTTTGAAATCTGACCTAATCATCCGTCCGTCTGTCGGATTTCAAAACGGGATCACCAGCACTGATTCTATTAGAGGGGCATGGGGGAGATTCCGCGGACAACACCTCCCCTATATAAGTTATTAGTCCAAGTCTTGCACTTCCGTAGAAATTTGAGCCGACGAGAATATCTCACAAAAATTTCAAATCTTTCAAAAATACGAGTGAAACAAAAAGAATAGATCACAAAAAATTCAGAAATTCCAAAAATTCAATTGAAACGAAGAGAATAGCTCACAAAAAAATCAAGGGAAAAAAAAGAGAATAGCTCACAAATAAAATCAAATCTCCCAAAAATGCAAGTGAAACGAAGAGACTACAATCACAAAAAATGCACAACTTCCAAATATTCAATTGAAACGAAGAGAATAGCTCACAAAAAATGCAAGTCTTACAAAAAAATCAAGGGAAACAAAACAGAATAGCTCACAAAAAATTCAAATCTTCCAAAAAAACCAAGTGAAACAAACAGAATAGCTCACAAAAAATTCAAATCTTGCAAACATTCAAGTGAAAACGAAGAGAATAGCTCACAAAAACATTCAAAACTTCCAAAAATTCAAGTGAAAAGAATAAAATAATAGCCCACAAAAAATTCAAGTCTTCCAAAACAAAAACCAAGGAAAAACGAAGAGAATAGCTCACAAAAAATCCAAAACTTCAAGTCAAAACGAAGAGAATTTTACTACCTCGCAACAAACAAAATTCAAATCTCGCAAAAATTCAAGTGAAACGAAGAGACTTAACTCAAAAAATTCAAATCTTCTTGCGACATGCAGACCCAAGAGCTAGACGGGGGCTCGCCCACAGATCGACTTCAGTATCACTATGACGACGCGCTGGAACGACTACCGCTGTCGAACCCTTCTCTGACTTCCGCCATCGAGTGACCCAAAAGACACGACCCAAGGGAGCCCACGCATAAAAATTGGGTGGCTTCATGCCCCTCCAATAGAATCTGTGCTGCTGCTCACATTTTTAAATCCGAGCGGCAAATCCGTCCGAGCACCAACACTCATTCACTTGGAGGGGCACCTATCCAAACGACCGAAAAGCTATACGCGGCTCCATTCGCAAGGCACGGAACTGTTTCAGGCCAACTCCCTGTGAAGGCCGCATCTCTGCGTTCCATGCGTGCTAGAGCCAACACATAGCTAACGAGTACCGGGATAGGTGTTCGCGGAAAGTACATAGCAGATCGCTTGTACCAAAGCAACCCAAGAGCTAGACAGGGGCTGACCCGAAGATCGCCTTCCATGTCGCTGCGACGACGCATTGGAACGACAACCGCTGCCGAACCATTTCCGACTTGCGCCGTCGAGCGACCTGAAAGATGAGACTTTGAGCAGCCCACGCATAGCAATCAGGTGGCTTCATGCCCCTATAATGGAATCAGTGCTGCTGATCCCGTTTTGAAATCCGACCTAATCATCCATCCGTCTGTCGGATTTCAAAACGGGATCACCAGCACTGATTCCATTAGAGGGGCATGGGGGAGCTTCCGCGAACAACACCTCCCCTATATAAGTTATTAGTCCAAGTATTGCACTTCCGTAGAAATTTGAGCCGAAGAGAATATCTCACAAAAATTTCAAATCTCTCAAAAATATAAGTGAAACAAAGAAGAATAGATCACAAAAAATTCAAAACTTCCAAAAATTCAATTGAAACGAAGAGAATAGCTCACAAAAAATGCAAGTCTTGCAAAAAAAATTCAAAGGAAAAGAAGAGAATAGCTCACAAAAAAAATCAAATCTCCCAAAAAATGCATCATGCATAACTTCCAAAAATTCAATTGAAACGAAGAGAATAGCTCACAAAAAATGCAAGTCTTCCAAAAAAATCAAAGGGAAATAAAGAGAATAGCTCACAAAAAATTCAAATCTTCCAAAAAACCAAGTGAAACGAAGAGACTACATCACAAAAAATGCATAACTTCCAAAAATTCAATTGAAACGAAGAGAATAGCTCACAAAAAACGCAAGTCTTCCCAAAAAAAAACAAAAAAAAAAAAAACAAAGGGAAACAAAGAGAATAGCTCACAAAAATTCAAATCTTCCAAAAAAAACCAAGTGAAACAAAGAGAATAGCTCACAAAAATTTCAAATCTTGCAAAAATTCAAGTGAAACGAAAGATAATAGCTCACAAAAAAATTCAGAACTTCCAAAAATTCAAGTCTTCCAAAAAAAAATCAAGGAAAAACGAAGACTTAAACTCACGAAAAATTCAAATCTCCTTGCGGCATGCAGACCCAAGAGCTAGACGGGGGCTCGCCCACAAATCGACTTCAGTATCACTATGATGACGCGCTGGAACGACTACCGTTGTCGAACCCTTCTCCGACTTGCGCCATCGAGTGACCCAAAAGAGGCGACCCAGGGGAGCCCCCGCATAGCAATCGGGTGGCTTCATGCCCCTCCAATAAAATCAGGCATGCTACTCACATTTTAAATCCGAGCCGCAAATCCGTCCGAGCACCAGCACTGATTCACTTGGAGGGGCACCCTATCCAAACGACCCAAAAGCTATACGCGGCTCCTTTCGCACGCACAGAACTGTTTCAAGCCGACTCCCTGTGAAGGCCGCAACTCTCCGTTCCACCCATGCAAGAAACAACGCATAGCTAACGAATACCCGGATAGGGTTTCGCGGAAAGTACAAGCAGATCGCTTGTACCAAAGCAACCCAAAAGCTAGACGGGGGCTGACCCGAAGATCGCCTTCCATGTCACAGCGACGACGCATTGGAACGACAACCGCTGTCGAACCTTCCCGACTTTGCGTCATCGAGCGACCCGAAAGACGGGACTTTGAGCAGCCCCCGCATAGCAATCAGGTGGCTTCATGCCCCTCTAATGGAATCAGTGCTGCTGATCCCGTTTTGAAATCCGACCTAATCATCCGTCCGTCTGTCGGATTCAAAACGGATCACCAGCACTGATTCTATTAGAGGGGCATGGGGAGCTTCGCGGACAACACCTCCCCTATATAAGTTATTAGTCAAGTATTGCACTTCCGTAGAAATTTGAGCCGAAGAGAATATCTCACAAAAATTTCAAATCTCTCAAAAATACAAGTGAAACAAAGAACAATAGATCACAAAAAATTCAAAACTTCCAAAAATTCAATTGAAATGAAGAGAATAGCTCACAAAAAATCCAAGTCTTGCAAAAAAAATCAAGGAAAAAGAAGAGAATAGCTCACAAAAAAATCAAATTTCCCAAAAATGCAAGTGAAACGAAGAGGACTACATCACCAAAAAATGCATAACTTCAAAAATTCAATTGAAACGAAGAGAATAGCTCACAAAAAATGCAAGTCTTCCAAAAAAAAAATCAAGGGAAACAAAGAGAATAGCTCACAAAAAATTCAAATCTTCGAAAAAACCAAGTGAAACAAAAGAAGAATAGCTCACAAAAAATTCAAATCCTGCAAAAATTCAAGTGAAAGGAAGAGAATAGCTCACAAAAAATTCAAAACTTCAAAAAATTCAAGTGAAACGAAGAGAATAGCTCACAAAAAATTCAAAACTTCCAAAAATTCAAGTGAAACGAAGAGAATAGCTCACAAAAAACTTCAAATCTCGCAAAAACTCCAGTGAAACGAAAAAGACTTAACTCACAAAAAATTCAAATCTTCTTGCCGCATGCAGACCCAAATGCTAGACCGGGGCTCGCCCACAAGATCGACTTCAGTATCACTAATGACGACGCGCTGGAACAACTACCGTTGTTGAACCCTTCTCCGACTTGCGCCATCGAGTGACCCAGAAGAGACGACCCAGGGGAGCCCCCGCATAGCAATCAGGTGGCTTCATGCCCCTCCAATAAAATCAGGCATGCTACTCACATTTTAAATCCGAGCCGCAAATCCATCCGAGCACCAGCACTGATTCACTTGGAGGGGCACCCTATCCAAACGACCCAAAAGCTATACGCGGCTCATTCGCACGCACAGAACTGTTTCAGGCCGACTCCCTGTGAAGGCCGCATCTCTTCGTTGCACACATGCAAGAGACAACGCATAGCTAACGAGTACCCCGGATAGGGTTTCGCGGAAAGTACATAGCAGATCGCTTGTACCAAAGCAACCCAAAAAGCTAGGACGGGGGCTGACCCTAAGATCGCCTTACATGTCACAACGACGACGCATTGGAACGACAACCGCTGTCGAACCCTTTCCGACTTGCGCAATCGAGCGACCCGAAAGACGGGACTTTGAGCAGCCCACGCATAGCAATCAGGTGGCTTCATGCCCTGTAATGGAATCAGTGCTGCTGATCCCATTTTGAAATCTGACCTAATCATCCGTCCGTCTGTCGGATTTCAAAACGGGATCACCAGCAATGATTCTATTAGAGGGGCATGGGGGAGCTTCCGCGGACAACACCTCCCCTATATAAGTTATTAAGTCCAAGTATTGCACTTTCGTAGAAATTTGAGCCGAAGAGAATATCTCACAAAAATTTCAAATCTCTCAAAAATACAAGTGAAACAAAGAGAATAGATCACAAAAAATTCAAAACTTCCAAAAATTCAATTGAAATGAAGAGAATAGCTCACAAAAAATCCAAGTCTTGCAAAAAAAAAATCAAGGGAAAAGAAGAGAATAGCTCACAAAAAATGCAAGTCTTCCAAAAAAAAAACAAGGGAAACAAAGAAAATAGCTCACAAAAAATTTCAAATCTTCCAAAAACCAAGTGAAACAAAGAAGAATAGCTCACAAAAAATTCAAATCCTGCAAAAATTCAAGTGAAACGAAGAGGATAGCTCACAAAAAAACTCAAAACTTCCAAAAATTCAAGTGAAACGAAGAGAATAGCTCACAAAAAATTTAAGTGAAACGAAGAGAATAGCTCACAAAAACTTCAAATCTCGCAAAAACTCCAGTGAAACGAAAAAAAGAAAAAGACTTTAACTCACAAAAAATTCAAATCTTCTTGCGGCATGCAGACCCAAGTGCTAGACGGGGGCTGCACACAGATCGACTTCAGTATCACTAATGACGACGCGCTGGAACGACTACCGTTGTCGAACCCTTCTCCGACTTGCGCCATCGAGTGACCCAAAGAGACGACCCAGGGGAGCCCCCGCATAGCAATCAGGTGGCTTCATGCCCCTCAAATAAAATCAGGCATGCTCCTCACATTTTAAATCTGAGCCGCAAATCCGTCCGAGCACCAGCACTGATTCGCTTGGAGGGGCACCCTATCCAAACGACCCAAAAGCTATACGCGGCTCCATTCGCACGCACAGTACTATTTCAGGCCGACTCCCTGTGAAGCCGCATCTCTCCGTTCCACACATGCAAGAGCCAATGCATAGCTAACGAGTACCCGGATAGGGGTTCGCGGAAAGTACATAGCAGATCGCTTGTACCAAGCGACCCAAAAGCTAGACAAGGGCTAACCCGAAGATCGCCTTCCATGTCACTGCGACGACGCATTGGAACGACAACCGCTGTCGAACCCTTTCCGACTTGCGCCGTCGAGCGACTCGAAAGACGGGACTTGAGCAGCCCCCGCATAGCAATCAGGTGGCTTCATGCCCCTCTAATGGAATCAGTGCTGCTGATCCCGTTTTGAAATCCGACCTGCTCATCCATCCGTCCGTCGGATTTCAAAACGGGATCACTAGCACTGATTCTATTAGAGGGGCATGGGGGAGCTTCCGCGGACAACACCTCCCCTATATAAGTTATTAGTCCAAGTATTGCACTTCCGTAGAAATTTGAGCCGAAGAGAATATCTCACAAAAATTTCAAATCTCTCCAAAAATACAAGTGAAACAAAGAAGAATAGATCACAAAAAATTCAAAACTTCTAAAAATTCAATTGAAACGAGAGAATAGCTCACAAAAAATGCAAGTCTTGCAAAAAAAAAATTCAAGGGAAAAGAAGAGAATAGCTCACAAAAAAAAATCAAATCTCCCAAAATGCAAGTGAAACGAAGAGACTACATCACAAAAAATGCATAACTTCCAAAAATTCAATTGAAACGAAGAGAATAGCTCACAAAAAATGCAAGTCTTCCAAAAAAATCAAAGGAAACAAAGAGAATAGCTCACAAAAAATAGGCTAGCTTGTGGCCCGGACGATCCGATCTCATGAAAACTGACTACATACCCGTGGCTCGGATCGACAAGCTAGCTCGGATCGGCGATCTGAGCTCATTCCATCATGCATTCCCGTCTTCTACTCCATAATGACTCACCTCTTTGTATTCACTTGAGAACTAAACATCCTTTAGTTCAGCTCGAATCACAACGTGCACTAGAATCCGTTCCAGCTCGGGTCTCATCTCAAAGATCCTTGCATTCACCAACAACACCTCCCTATATAAGTTATTAGTCCAAGTCTTGCTCTTCCGTAGAAATTTGAGGCGAAGAGAACAACTCGCAACAAATCCAAATCTTCCAAAAATCAAGGGAAATGGGGAGAATAGCTCACAAATAATTCAAATCTTCAAAAAAAATCAAGTGAAACGAGGAGAATAGCTCACAAAAAATTCAAATCTTCCAAATATCAAACCCAAAAGCTTCGCACACATTACAAATCAAACAGCTTGTACCGAGCGACCCAAACGCTAGACAAGGGCTCACCCTTAATAAGAGAATCAGTGTTTGACCTTGTGGGCCGGGCCGAGCCGATCTCATGAAAAACTGCCTACATACCCGTGGCTCAGATCAGCGAGCTGACTCGGATCGTCGATCTGAGCTCATTCCATCATGCATTCCCGTGTTCTACTCCATAAAACGACTCACCTCTTTGTATTCACTTGAGAACTGAACATCCTTTAGCTCAGCTTGAATCACAACGCGCACTAGAATCCGTTCCAGCTCGGGTCTCATCTCAAAGATCCTTTCATTCACCAACAACACCTCCCCTATATAAGTTATTAGTCCCAAGTCTTGCTCTTCCGTAGAAATTTGAGGCGAAGAGAACAACTCTCAAAAATTCCAATTCTTCCAAAAAAATCAAGGGAAAACGGGGAGAATAGCTCACAATAATTCAAATCTTCAAAAATATTCAATGTGAAACGAGGAGAATAGCTCACAAAAAATTTAAATCTTCCAAATATCAACCCAAAAGCTTTGCACACATTACAATCGAACAGCTTGTACCGAGCGACCCAAACGCTAGACAAGGGCTCACCCTTAATAAGAGAATCGATGTTTGACTTGTGGCCGGGCGAGCCGATCTCATGAAAACTACCTACATACCCATGGCTCGGATCAGCGAGCTGGCTCGGATCGACGAGATAGCTCGGATCGACGATCTGAGATCATTCCATCATGCATTCCCATGTTCTACTCCATAGAATGACTCACCTCTTTGTATTCACTTGAGAACTGAACATCCTTTAGCTCAGCTCGAATCACAACGCGTACTAGAATTCCGTTCCAGCTCGGATCTCATCTCAATGATTCTTACATTCACCAACAACACCTCCCCCTATATAAGTTATTAGTCCGAGTCTTGCTCCCCCCGTAGAAATGCTCGCCAACGCCGAAAGGTCACAAAAAATTTAAATCTCATAAATGACTCAGCTCGACGGGCTGGCTCGGATCGTACATACCCGTGGCTCGGATCGAAGAGCTAGCTCGGATCGGCGATCTGAGCTCATTCCATCATGCATTCCCATGTTCTACTCCATAGAATGAGTCACCTCTTTGTATTCACTTGAGAACTGAACATCCTTTAGCTCAGCTCGAATCATAACGCGCACTAGAATCCGTTCCAGCTCGGGTCTCATCTCAGTGATCCTTACATTCACCAACAACACCTCCCCTATATAAGTTATTAGTCCGAGTCTACTCCCCCGTAGAAATGCTCGCCAACGCCGAAAGGTCACAAAAAATTTAAATCTTGTAAAAGACTCAGCTCGACGGGCTGGCTCGGATCGCCGAGCTGGCTCGGATCGCCGAGCTGGCTCGGATCGCCGAGCTGGCTCGGATCGCGAGCTGGCTCGGATCGCCGGAGCTGGCTCGGATCGCCGAGTTGAGCTCAATCCATCATGCATTCCCCGTGTTCTACTCCATGGAATAACTCGCCTATTTGTAATCACTTGAGAATTCAACATCCTTTAGCTCAACTCGAATCACAACGCGCACTAGAATCCGTTCCAGCTCGGGTCTCATCTCAAAGATCCTTCCATCCACCAACACCACCTCCCCTATATAGTTATTAGTCCAAGTCTTGCTCCCCCGTAGAAATGCTCGCCGACACGGATAGGTCACGAAAAACTTTAAATCTCGTAAAAGACTCAGCTCGACAAGCTAGCTCGAATCCGTGAGCTGGCTCGGATCGACGAGCTGAGCTCAATCCATCATGCCATTCCCGTGTTCTACTCCATAGAACAACTCACCTATTTGTATTCACTTGAGAACTCAACATCCTTTAGCTCAGCTCGAATCACAATGGGCACTAGAATCCATTCCATCTCGAGTCTCATCTCAAAGATCCTTACATCCACCAACAACACCTCCCCTATATAAGTTATTAGTCCGAGTCTTGCTCCCACGTAGAAATGCTTGCCGACGCCGATAAGTCACAAAAACTTAAAATCTCGTAAAAGGCTCGGATCGCCAAGCGAGCTGGCTCGGATCACCGAGCGAGCTGACTCGAATCGGCGAGCTGGCACGGTTTGCCGAGCGAGCCGGCTCGGTTTTTCAAGCTGGCTGGCTCGGATCGCCGAGCCGGCTCGGCTCAATTCGGATCGGATCCATCATGCATTCCCGTGTTCTAACTCCATAAAACAACTTGCCTATTTGTATTCCTTTGAGAACTCAATATCCTTTAGCTTAGCTCTAATCACAATGCGCACTAGAATTTGTTCCAGCTTGGGGTCTCATCTCAAAAATCCTCACATCCACCAACAACACCTCCCCTACGAGGATAAGTTATTAGTCCGAGTCTTTCTCCCCCATACAAATGCTTGCCGACGTCGATAGGTCGCAAAAAATTTAAATCTCGTAAAAGGCTCAACTTGACGAGCTGGCTCGGATCGTCGAGCTGGCTCAGATCGACAAGCTGGATCGGATCAACGAGCTGGCTCGGATCCGCGAGATGAGCTCAATCCATCATGCATTCCTGAGTTCTACTCCATAGAACAACTCGCCTATTCATATTCACTTGAGAACTCAACATCCTTAAGCTCAGCTCGAATCGTCTATGCACGAACCCATGCATAGCATTCAGGTATCAAATGGCATATCCAAAAATATCCGTAGAGAGCTAGCAAATCAATCATAGGCAGCATTGGCATAGATCGAGGTGAACATCATTTGATGCGATTTGACTAGTTACCATTGGGATGCCTTCGTGGCAATAGGGCCGACTTGAAACAAACCAACACAGCTTGATGTGATAGGGGTCATTTCATAATGACTGTTGGATGACTTTGTGGTGGTATGGCTAACTTACAATGGATGGGTGTAGTGTTGATGTGACAAGATCACCTCATACTAGAAATAGAGCTAACACGTCGACTGACTTGAACTGACATGTAAGGGACTCGATCCGAGGTGTAACAAAGGAGTTGTTTGGTGCACTCAGGAGTAGGGTCATGTCAGGGACTTGATTCGAGGAGCATTCATGGGGTTGTGCGACAAGTTGTTAATAGTTTTGGCCTGGGTAAGGTTTAGAGTCAAGTCGAGGTGTCATTCGAGCTGCATGAAGTAGCATGGACTGCTTTGTGCAGAGTGGCATTGGATCTTGTTGGGGACTCGATCCGAGGTGAAATCAACTAGGTATTGGAATGGGAAGTTGGGGACTTTTCCATGGGAGACTTGGAACATGTGCGAGATGGTGGCGTAATGAGCTAGTTCAGAACTATGTTGGACTATGAGATGCATTGGTTGCATGTACGTAGGAGGTCTTCATGACATTGGCTCGTGCAAGCCACAAGTCCTAATCTGGATGCAAGTTCACATCTTGAGGACAACTCATTAGTGGAGAAGTTCTCAAACTCAATTCTTGAGAGGTGTCTTGCTAGCTCAAATCGGTGAGTTGGCTCAGATCGGCTAGCTCAATCAGATTGGCGAGCTGGCTCCGATTGACGAGTTGGGCTCATCTCAGAGGTCGTTACATCCGTAAACAATACCTATCCCGTTATGACCCTAGAGATCTGGGTTACTTTGCCGACTCTAGTGATCCGGTGATCCAAGTCAATCCGGCGAATTGAGTCGATCCGGTGACCCGAGTTGTTCTGGTGATCTAAATTACTTATGTGACTGGAGTAATTCAAGTTGGGGGACTTGACAACTTGGCATGCTGAGCCGAATTCATTGATGAGTTGGCATACTCGTCAGCATAGGTATAGGAATGGGAAGTCATGGACTTTTCCATGAGAGACTTGGAATGAGTTAGCCTAGCTCACTTGTGAGTGGGGTCAAAAGTCACATTTGTTGACCTGAGTTGATCTCGCGACCTGAGCTGATTTGGCTGGCGGCCTGAGTTGGTGTGGTGACCCAAGTTGATCTGGCTAGCGACCTGAGTTGATCCAGCGATCCGACTTCATCCGTCGACCTGACCGAGTTGGTCAGGTGATCTGGTGACCCGACTGACCTGGTTGGTGAGTCGAGTTGATGTGGCGACCCCGAGTTGATCTGGCTGGCGACCCAAAATGATCCCGTGACCTGACCCGATCTGAAGACCTGACCCGACCCAACCCGAGTTGGTCTGGCAATCTGGTGACCCCGAGTTGTTCTGGTTGGCGACTCGAGTCGATATGTTGACCCAAGTTGATCCGGTGACCCGACCCAATCCGGAGACCTGACCCGACCAAACTTGACCTAACTTTAGTTAGTCAGGTGATTTGGCGACCCAATATGATCTATATGGATACCTGAGTCGATGTAGGGACCCGAGTAGATTTGGCTGGCGGCCCGAGTCGATCTGACAACCCGTCCTAATCTGGAGACCCGAGTCGATCCGACGACTCGAGTTGATTCGGCAACCCGAGTGGATTTGACGACCTGTGTCGATCTGGTGACCCGAGTTGTTCTGCGATCTGAGTTACTTATGCAACTCGAGTGATCTGAGCTGGTGGACTTGACAGCTTGGCATATTGGATCGAGGTGATCCAAGATTGAATGAGTTAGCACAGATCGAGGTGAACATCATTTGATGTGATTTAACTTGCGATCTGACTGGTTATCATTGGGATGCCTTCGTGGCAATAGGGCCGACTTGAAATAGAGATCTGAGTCGATCTGACGACTCCAGTGATTCGAGTCGATCTGGCAAGTCTAGCGATCCAAGTTGGCTAGGCAACTTCGTCAATCTAAGTTAGTCAGGTGATCTTGCGACCTGAGTTGATCTGGATGGTGACCCGAGTTGATCCGACTGGCAACCCAAGTTGTTTTTGGGGACTCGAGTCGATCCAGAAACCCGAGTTGACTCGGCGATGCGAGTCGATCCAATGATCCGAATTACTTATGCGACTGGAGTAATTCAAGTTGGGGGACTTGACAGCTTGGCATGCTAAGGCGACTTCATTGATGAGTTGGCATACTTGTCAGCATTACTATTGTGCATATTAGATTGAGGTGATCCAAGTTTGAATGAGTTGGCATGGATCGAGGTGGACATCATTTGATGCAGTCTGACTAGTTATTGTTAGACGCAGTGTTGAAATGACCCGGGGTCATTTCATATAACCGCTGGGAGGCTTTCGTGGTAGTAGGGCAAGACCTGCGATGAGAACTTAACAAGGTCGCTGGCGGGGTCGAAACTCGTAGGAAAAAATGGATAAAGGAGGCTCTATACAAGGAAAAGAACAAAATTTTCAAGTTATAAAAAACTTAAATCACTAGAGCCATCCATGGAGTCACGCCTAGCTCGTTGGCGACGGGATCCCGGTGAGCTCGCTCACGAGCAAGATCTCGGACAGGATCCGGTCGAGCTCGTTGGCGATCCTCAGGGCGGGGTCAAAAGTCCTAAAAAAATAGACAAAGGAGGCTTCGTACAATGAAAAGAATGAAAAAACTAGAGTTGAAAAAGAAAACCACTCGTGCCATTCATGGAGTCACACCCAACTTAGTGACCCAAATTGATCGGGTGACCCGACCTAACCCGAGTTGGTTAGGTGATGTGGTGACCGAGCTGATTCTGGCTGACGACCCGAGTCGATGTGGCGACCTGAGTTGATCTGGTTGGCGACAAGAATTGATCTGGCAACCCGACCCGATCTAGAGAACTGACCCAACCCGATCTAGAGACCTGACCCAACCCGACCCGACCCAACTTGGCCTGGCAATCTGGTGACCCGAGTTGATCTGGTTGGTGACCCGAGTCAATTTGTTGACCTGAGTTGATCAGGCTGGCATACTTAGTTGACTTCATTGATGAGTTTGCATACTCGTTAGTATTACTATTATGCATATAGATTGAGGCGATCCAAGTTTGAATGAGTTAGGCCTAGCTCGCTTGCGAGTGGGGTCAAAACTCAAATTTGTTAACCCGAGTTGATCTGGCTGGTGACCCGAGTTGATTTGGTGACCCGAGCTGATTTGGCTGGCGACCTAAGTCGATGTGATGATCTGAGTTGATCTGGCTGGCGACCTGAGTTGATCTGGCGATCTGACTTCATCCGTCGACCTGACTCGAGTTGGTCAGGTGATCTAATGACCTGAGCTGATCTGGTTGGCGAGTCGAGTCGAGTCGATGTAGCAACTCGAGTTGATCTGGCTGGCGAGCTGAAATGATCCCGCGACTTGACCCAATCTGGAGACCTTACCCGACCTGACCTGAGTTGGTCTGGCGACCCAAGTTGATCTGGTTGTGACTCGAGTCGATGTGTTGACCCGAGTTGATCTGGCTGGAGACCCAATTTGATCTGGTGACCCGACTCGATCCAGAGACCCGACCTAACCTAAGTTAGTCAGGTGATTTGGTGACCTGATTTGATCTATCTGGATACCCGAATCGATCCGATGAACCGAGTCGATCGGACGACCCATCCTGATCTGGAGACCTGAGTCGATCCGGTGACCTGCGTCAATACGGTGACCCGAGTCGATTCGAGGACTCGAGTCGATCCGGTGACCCGAGTCGATCTGGCGACCCGAGTCGATCTGATGACTCGAGTTAATTAGGTGACCCAAGTTGTTTTGGCAATACGAGTTACTTATGCGACTCGAGTGATCCGAGCTAGCAAACTAGACAGCTTGGCATATTGGAATGTGTTAACAACATAAGCTGATGTGTTGACCCGAGTTGATCATGTTAGTGACCCGAGTTGATCTAATTAGCGACCTGAGTTGATCCGGTGACCCGACCTGATCAGGAGACCTAACCCAACCTGACCTAAGTTAGTTAGGTGATTTGGTGACCCGAGCTGATCTATCTGGATACTCGAGTTGATGTGGCAACCTAAGTTGATCTGGCTGGTGACCCGAATTAATCTGGTGACCCGACCTGACCTGAGTTGGTTAGGTGATGTGGCAACCTGAGCTGATCTAGGTGATGACCCAAGTCGATGTGGTGACTTGAGTTAATCTAGCTAGCAACCCGAGTTGATCCAGCGACCTATCGCGATCTAGAGACCCGAGTCAAGCCGGCAACCCGAGTCGACCTAACGACCTGAGTGATCTAAGTTTATTATGGTAGTTGGAGTTACTTATGCGACTCGACTGATCTAAGTTGGAGGACTTGACAACTTGGCATACTGAGATGACTTCATGATGAGTTTGCATACTCATCAGCATTACTATTGTGCATATTGGATGTGGTGACCTGAGTTGATCTGGCTAGGGACATGATCTGGCTGGTGACCTAAGTCGATGTGGTGACCTAAGTTGATCTAGCTCAGGACCCCGACTTGATCTGGTGACCCGACTTGATCTAGAGACCCCACCTGAGTTGAGTTCATCGAGCGATCTAGGGATCCAAGATGATCTAGCTGACTACCTGAGTCGATGTGGTGTCCCGAGTCGATCTGGCAACTCGAGTTGATCTGGCTGGCGACCCAAGTTGGCTAGGTGATGTGGCAACCTGAGTCAATGTGGCGATCAAGGCTGATTTGGTTGGCGACCTAAGTTGGTCAGGTGATCTGGTGACCAGAGCTGATCTAGCGACCCGAGTTGATCTAGTTGGCGACCCATGTGATGACCTAAGTTGATTTGGCTAGCGACACGAGTTGATCAAGTGACCCGTCCCGATCCAAAGACCTGAGTCGATTCGGCTATGTCAACCCAGCAACCTGAGTTGACTTGATGACCCGAGTCGACCCCGTGACCCTGAGTCGACCTAGTGACCCGAGTCACTATGGTGACCTAATTTATTATGGCTATCTGAGTTACTTATGCGACTCGAGTGATCTAAGTTGGGGGACTTGACATACTGAGATGACTTCATTGATGTGTTTGCATACTCATCAACATTACTATTGTGCATATTAGATTTATGCGATCCAAGTTTAAATGAGTTGGCCTAGCTTGATCGTGAGCGAGGTCAAAAGTTGTAAAAAAAATAGACAAAGGAGGCTCCCTACGACAAAAAGAATGAAAAAACCAGAGTTAAAAAAAATCACTCAGGCCATACATGGAGTCACGCCCATCTTATTGTCGAGCTAGAAGCGGAGACTTGACTATGATAATACTTGAAGAGGAGTATGGGTCAATCATTCAAAAAGTGGACAGACTCAATCAATGGAGATCTAAGTAGGTCAGGCTATCTAGTGACCTGACCTAATCTGGCTGGTGACCCGAGTCGATGTGGTGACCTGAGTTGATCTGGCTCGGACCCGACTTGATCTGGTGACTCGACTCGATCTAGAGACCCCACCCCGACCTGAGTTCATCGGGCGATCTGGTGATCTGAGATGATCTAGCTAACTACCTGAGTCGATGTCGTGTCCTGAGTTGATCTGGCGAACCGAGTTGGCCAGGTGATGTGGTGACCCAAGCTGATCTGGCTGGCGACCCGAGTCGGTTAGGTGATTTGGCGACCAGAGCAGATTTGGCTAGTGACCCAAGCTGATCTGGTGACCTGAGTTGATCTAATTGGTGACTCATGTGGTGACCCGAGTTGATCAAGTGACCTGTCCTGATCTAGAGACCCGAGTCGATCCAATAACCTGAGTTGACCCGGCGACCCGAGTCAACTTGACGACCCGAGTCAACCCAGCGACCTGCGTCGACCTAGTGACCCGCGTCGACCCAGTGACTCGCGTCGACCCAGTGACCCGTGTCGACCCAGTGACCCGTGTCAAACTGGCGACCCATGTCGAACCGGTGACTCGTGTTGACCTGACAACCCGCATCGACCTGGTGACCCAAGTCAACCCAAGTCGACTCGAGGCCCGAGTTGATCTGGCAACCCAAGTCGACCCGAGTCGACCCGATAACCTGAGTCAACCGAGTCACCTGAGTTGATCTGGCTGGTGACCCGAGTTGGCCAAGTAATGTGGCGACCTGAGTCAATGTGGTGACCCAAGCTGATCTGGCGACCACAGCTGATCTGGCTGGTGACCCAAGCTGATCTGGCGATCCGAGTTGATCTAGTTGGGGACCAGTGTGGTGACCTGAGTTGATCTCGCTAGCTACCTAACTTGATCTAGTTGGTGACCCGTGTGGTGACCGAGTCGACCCAGTGACCTGAGTCAATCGGTTGACCCAGTGACCTGAGTCAACTGAGTCAACCCGATGACAAGAGTCAATCGAGTCGACATGGTGACCTGAGATGACCGAGTCAGTCAGGTGATTGAGTCGACCCAGTGACCTGAATCGATTGAGTCGACCCGAGTCGACCAGGAGACCTTCAGTAGACTAGGTCGACCCGTGTCAACCCAAGTCAACTTGAGGCCTGAGTCGATCCAGCAACCCAAGTCGACTCGGTGACCCGAGTCGACCCAGTGACCCAAGTCGACCTGATGACCTGAGTCAACCGAGTCGACCCGGTGACCCGAGTTGACCGAGTCGACCCAATGACCCGAGTCAATCGAGTCGACCCGAGTCGACCCAGCGACTGGGGTTTCTGTGGTGACCTAATTTATTATGGCAGTTGGAGTTACTCATTGGCGACCAGAGCTGATCTAGCAACCCGAGTTGATCTAGTTGGCGACCTACCTGATCTAGCTGGCGAACTAATTTTGTCAGGTGATTTGGCGACAAGAGTTGATTTGGCTGGTGACCCAAGCTGATATGGTGACCTGAGTAAATCTAGTTGGGGACCCGTGTGGTGACTTGAGTTGATCTCGCTAGAAACTTGAGTTGATCCAAATGACCCCTCCTGATCTAGAGGCCCGAGTCAACCCGAGTTGACCCGGTGACCCGAGTCACTCGAGTCGACCCGAGTCAATCGAGTCGACCCAGTGACTTGAGTCAACCGAGTCGACCCAGTGACCCGAATCAACCGAGTCGGTCAAGTGACTGAGTCGACCCGGTGACCTGAGTCGACTGAGTTGACCCAGTCGACCTGGTGACCTGAGTCGACAGAGTTGACCCAGTGACCTGAGTCAACTGAGTCGACCTGGTGACCCCGAGTCAACTAAGTCGACCTAAGTCAGTCAGGTGATTAAGTCGACCCGAGTTGACCAAGTGACCCGAGTCAACCGAATCGACCGAGTGACCTGAGTCAACTGAGTCGACCCCGATGACCCGAGTCAACTGAGTCGACCTGAGTCAACCGAGTCGACCGAGTCAACGTGGTGACCCGAGTCAACTGAGTCGGTCAGGTGACTAAGTCGACCCGAGTCAACCAGAGTCGACTGAGTCAACCTAGTGACCTGAATCAATTGAGTCGACCCGGTGACCTGAGTTGACTAGGTCGACCCGTGTCAACCCAAGTCGACTCGAGGCTTGAGGTCAATTCCAGCAACCCAAGTCGACTCGGTGACCCGAGTCGACCCAGTGACCCGATGACCCGAGTCGACCCCGGTGACCCGAGTTGACCGAGTCGACCCAATGACCCGAGTCAACTGAGTCGACCCGGTGACCTGAGTCAACCAAGTCGACCCAGCGACCGGGGTTTTTATGGTGGCCTAATTTATTATGGTAGTCAGAGTTACTCACTGGCGACTAGAGCTGATCTAGCACCCCGAGTTGATCTAGTTAGCGACCTAACCTGATCTGGCTGGTGAACTAATTTTGTCAGGTGATCTGGCGATAAGAGCTGATCTGGTTGGTGACCCAAGCTGATATGGTGACTCGAGTAAATCTAGTTGCCGACCCATGTGGTGACCTGAGTTGATCTCGCTAGCGACTTGAGTTGATCCAATGACCCGTCTCGATCTAGAGGCTCGAGTCGAGCCAGCAACCCAAGTCGAGCTAGCAACCCGAGTCAACCGAGTCGACCTGATGACCTGAGCCAACCGAGTCGACTCGGTGACCCGGTGACCTGAATCAACCGAGTCGACCCGGTGACCAGAGTCGACTAAGTCGACCCAGTCGACCTGAGTCAACCGAGTCGACCCAGTGACCTGAGTCGACCCGATGACCCGAGCCAACCGAGTCGACCTAGTGACCCGGTGACCCGAATCAACCGAGTCGACCCGGTGACTAGAGTTGACTAAGTCGACCCAGTCGACCTGAGTCAACCGAGTCGACCCAGTGACCCGAGTCGACCCGATGACCCGAGCCAACCGAGTCGACCAGTGACCCGGTGACCGAATCAACCAAGTCGACCCGGTGACCAGAGTCGACTGAGTCGACTCGGTGACCCGAGTCAACCGAGTCGATAGAGGTTAACCCAGTGACCCGAGTCAACCGTGTCAACCCAATGACCTGAGTTGACATGGTGACCTGAGTCAAACCAAGTTGACCTAAGTCAGTAAGGTGACTGAGTCGACCCGAGTCGACTCGGTGACCTGAGTCAACTGAGGTCGACCTGGTGACCTAAGTCAACTATGTCGACCCGGTGACCTGAGTTGACCCAGTGACATGAGTCAACCGAGTCGACCCGATGACTTGAGTCAACCGAGTCGACCCTGTGACCTGAGTCAACCGAGTCGACCCAGCGACCTGAGTCACTGTGGTGACCCAATTTATTATGGCAGTCGAAGTTACTGGCTGGCGACCCGAGTTGATCTAGTTGGTGACATAAGCTGATCTGGCTGGTGACCTAATTTTGTTAGGTGATCTGGTGACCAGAGCTGATCTAGCTGGTGACCCAAGCTGATCTGGCGACCTGAGTTGATCTAGTTGGCGACCCGTGTGGTGACCTGAGTTGATCTAGTTGGCGACCCGTGTGGTGACCTGAGTTGATCTCGCTAGCGACTTGAGTGACCAAGTGACTCATCCCGATTTAGAGGCCTAAGTCGATCCGGCAACCCAAGTCAACCCGGTGACTTGAGTCAACCGCGTCGACCCGAGTCAACCTAGTGTACCCGAGTCGATCGAGTCGACTCGATGACCTGAGTCAACTGAGTTGACCCGATGACCTGAGTCAATTGAGTCGACCGGTGACCCAAGTCAACCGAGTCGACCTAAGTCGACCCGGTGACTTGAGTCAACCGAGTCAACCCGGTGACCTGAGTCAACTGAGTCGACCGAGTTGACCTAGTGACCTAAGTCAACCATGTCGACCCAGTGACCCGACTCGACCGAGTCGACCCAGCGACCCGAGTCGCTGTGGTGACCCAATTTATTATGGCAGTCAAAGTTATTGGCTAGCGACCAGAGTTGATCTAGCGACCTGAATTGATCTAGTTGGCAACCTAAGCTGATCTAGGTTGTCGACCTAATTTTGTGAGGTGATCTAGTGACCAGAGCTAATTTGGCTGTCGACCTAATTTTGTGAGGTGATCTAGCAACCAGAGCTGATCTGGCTGGTGACCCAATCTGATCTGGCGACTCGAGTTGATCTAGTTGGCGACCTGTGTGGTGACCTGAGTTGATCTCGCTAGCGACTTGTGTGATCTAGTGACCCCATCCTGATCTAGAGGCTTGAGTTGATCCAACAACCCAAGTCGATCCGAGTCGACCGAGTCGACTCGATCATCCGAGTCAACCGAGTTGACCCGGTGACCCGAGTCGACCCGGTGACCTGAGTCAAATCGAGTCGACCCGGTGACCTGAGTCAACTGAGTCAACCCAGTGACCTGAGTCAACCGAGTCGACCCGAGTCAACTGAGTTGACGCGGTGACCCGAGTCAACCAAGTCGATCGATTCAACCCGGTGATCCGAGTCGACCTGAGTCGACCGAGTCGGTTAGGTGACTGAGTCGACCCGATGACCTAAGTTGACCGAGTCGACCCAGTGACCTGACTCAATTGAGTCGACCCAGTGACCCGAGTCAACTGAGTCGACCCAATGACTCGAGTCAACCGAGTCGACCTGGTGACCCAAGTCAACTGAGTCGACCGAGTTGACCCGATGACCCGAGTCAACTGAGTCGACCCAGTGACCCAAGTCGCTGTGGTGACCTAATTTATTATGGCTGTTAAAGTTACTAGCTGGCGACCAGAGCTGAGCTGGCAACCTGAATTGATCTAGTGGGTGACCTAAGCTGATCTGGCTAGTGACCTAATTTTGTCAGGTCATCTGGAGACCAGAGCTGATCTGGCTGGTGACCCAAGTTGATTTGGTGACTCAAGTTGGATCTAGTTGGCGACCCGTGTGGTGACCTGAGTTGATCTTGCTAGCGATTTGAGTTGATCAGTGACCCGTCCTGATCCAGAGGCCTGAGTCAATCCGGCAACCCAAGTCGACTCGGTGACCCGAGTCTATCGAGTTGACCGAGTGACCTGAGTCAACCGAGTCGACTCGATGACCCGAGTCAACCGAGTCGACTCGATGACCCGAGTCAAACCGAGTCGACTGAGTCGACGTGGTGTCCCGAGTCGGTCAGGTGACCGAGTCGACCCGAGTAAACCAGAAGTCGACTGAGTTGACCTAGTGACCTGAATCAATTGAGTCAACCTAGTGACCTGAGTCGACTAGGTCGACCCGTGTCAACCCAAGTCGACTCGAGGCCTAAGTTGATTCGGCAACCCAAGTCGACTCGGTGACCCACGTCGACCGAGTCGACCCAGTGACCCGAGTTGACCCGATGACCCGAGTTGACCCGGTGACCCGAGTTGATCAAGTTGACTGAGTTGACTGAGTCGACCCAGCGACCAGGGTTTTTGTGGTGACCCAATTTATTATGGCAGTCGGAGTTACTCACTGGCGACCAGAGCTAATCTAGCGACCTGAGTTGATCTAATTGGTGACCTAACCTGATCTGGTTGGTGAACTAATTTTGTCAGGTGATCTGGTGACAAGAGCTGATCTGGTTGGTGACCCAAGCTGATATGGCGACCTGAGTAAATCTAGTTGGTGATCCGTGTGGTGACCTGAGTTGATCTCGCTAGCGACTTGAGTTGATCCAGTGACCCATCCCGATCCAGAGGCCCGAGTCGAGCCGGCAACCCAACTCGACCTGAGTCAATCGAGTCGACTCGAGTCCACCGAGTCGACCCAGTGACCCGAGTCAACCTGGTCAACTCGATGACCCGAGCCAACCGAGTCGACCCAGTGACCCGGTGACTCGAATCAACTGAGTCGACCCGGTGACCAGAGTTGACTAAGTCGACCCAGCTGACTTGGTGACCTGAGTCGACAGAGTTGACCTAGTGACCTGAGTCAACCGTGTTGACCTGATGACCTAAGTTGACCTGGTGACCCAAGTCAACCAAGTCTACCTAAGTTAGTAAGGTGACTGAGTTGACCCGAGTCGACCTAGTGACCTGAGTCAACCGAGTCGACCTGGTGACTCGAGTCGACCCAGTGACATGAGTCAACTGAGTCGACCCAATGACCTGAGTCAACTGAGTCAACCGAGTCGACCCTATGACCTGAGTCAACCAAGTTGACCTAGCGACCCGAGTCACTATGGTGACCCAATTTATTATGGCAGTCAAAGTTATTGGCTGGCGACCTGAGTTGATCTAGTTGGTGACATAAGCTGATATGGCGACCAGAGCTGATCTAGCTGGTGACCCAAGCTAATCTGGTGACCCAAGTTGATCTAGTTGGCGACCCATGTGGTGACCTGAGTTGATCTCGCTAGTAACTTGAGTTGACCCGATGATCCATCTTGATCTAGAGGCCCGAGTCGATCCGGCAACCCAAGTCGACCTGGTGACCTGAGTCAACCGCGTCGACCGACTCGACCCAGTGACCTGAGTCAACTAAGTTGACCTGATGACTTGAGTCAACTGAGTTGACCCAATGACCGGAGTCAACTGAGTTGACCCGATGACCTGAGTCAACTGAGTTAACACGATGACTCGAGGCAACCAAGTCGACCCAAGTCGACCGAGTCAGTCAGGTGACTGAGTCGACCTAAGTCGACCTAGTGACCTGAGTCGACCGAGTCAACCCGGTGACTCGAGTCAACAGAGTCGACCGAGTCGACCCAGTGACCCGTGTCAACCGAGTTGACCTGGTGACCCGAGTCGATCGAGTCGACCCAGCGACCTGAGTCACTATGGTGACCTAATTTATTATGGCAGTCAGAGTTACTGGCTGGTGACTAGAGCTGATCTGGTGACCTGAATTGATCTAGTTGGCAACCTAAGCTGATTTGGCTGTCGACCTAATTTTGTGAGGTGATCTGGCGACCAGAGCTGATCTGGCTAGTGACCCAATCTGATTTGGTGACCTGAGTTGATCTAGTTGGTGACCCGTGTGGTGACCTGAGTTGATCTCACTAGCGACTTGTGTTGATCTAGTGACCCATCCCAATCTAGAGGCCTGAGTCGATCCGGCAACCCAAGTCGATTCGAGTTGACTCGGTGACCCGAGTCAACCGAGTCGACCCAGTGACCTGAGTCAATTGAGTCAACCCAGTGACCTGAGTCAACCGAGTCGACCCGATGACCCGAGTCAACCGAGTCAACCCGATGACCCGAGTCAACCGAGTCGACGCAGTGACCTGAGTCAACCAAGTCGATGCGGTGACCCAAGTCAACCGAGTCGACCCGGTGACCTGAGTCAACCGAGTTGACCTGAGTCAACCCGACGACCTGAGTCGACCCGATGACCCGACTCGATCGAGTCGACCTGGTGACCTGACTCGACCGAGTCGACCCAATGACCCGAGTCAACCGAGTCGACCCGGTGACCCGAGTCAACTGAGTCGACCGAGTTCACCCGGTGACCTGAGTCAATTGAGTCGACCCAGTGACCCAAGTTGCTAGTGACCTAATTTTGTTAGGTGATCTGGAGACCAGAGTTGATCTGGTTGGTGACCCAAGCTAATCTGGCGACCAGAGTTGATCTAGTTGGTGACCCGTGTGGTGACCTAAGTTGATCTTGCTAGCAACTTGAGTTGATCCAGTAACCCATCCTGATCCAGAGGCCTGAGTCGATCTGGTAACCCAAGTCGACCTGAGTCGACCTGGTGACCCGACTCAACCGAGTCGACCCGATGACCCGAATCAACCAAGTCGACCTGATGACCCGAGTCAACCAAGTCGACCTTGTGACCCGAGTCAACCAAGTCGACCCGAGTCAGTCAGGTGACTGAGTCAACCCGGTGACCTGAGTCGATTAAGTCAACGGAGTCCACCCAATGACCTGAGTCAACTGAGTCGATCGTGTCAACCCAGTAACCTAAGTCAACCCGGTGAATCGAGTCAACTGAGTCGATCGAGTCGACCCGGTGACCTGAGTCAACTGAGTCGACCTGAGTCGACTGAGTCAACCCAGTTACCTGAGTCACTGTGGTGACCTAATTTATTATGGTAGTCAGAGTTACTGGCTGGTGACCTAAGCTAATCTGGCTGGTGACTTAAGTTTGTCAGGTGATCTAGCGACCAGAGTTGATCTGGTTGGTGACCCAAGCTGATCTGGCGATGTGAGTTGATCTAGTTGGCGACCCGTGTGGTGACCTGAGTTGATCTCGCTAGCGACTTGAGTTGATCCAGTGACCCGTACTGATCCAGAGGCCCGAGTCGATCTGACAACCCAAGTCGACCCGGTGACCCGAGTCAACTTGGTGACTCGAGTCGATCCGATGACCTGAGTCAACTGAGTCATCCCGAGTCGACCGAGTCAGTCAGGTGACTGAGTCGACCCGGAGACCTGAGTCAACCAAGTCGACCTGGTGACCCAAGTCCATCGAGTCGACCGAGTCGACCCAGTGACCTGATTCAACCAAGTCGACCTGGTGACCCGAGTCAACCGAGTCGACCTGGTGACCCGAGTCGCTGTGGTGACCCAATTTATTATGGCAGTCAAAGTTTTTGGCTGGCAACCAGAGCTGATCTGGCGACCTGAGTTGATCTAGTTAGCGACCTAAGCTGATCTAGTTGGCGACCTAAGATGAAATGGTTGGTGACCCAGGCTGATCTAGTTAGTGACCTGATTTTGTCAGGTGATCTAGCGACTAGAGCTGATCTAGCTGGTGACCCAAGCTGATCTAGTGACCCGAGTTGATCTAGTTGGTTACCTGTGTGGTGACCTGAGCTGATCTCGCTAGCAACTTGAGTTGATCTAGTGACCCGTGCAATCTAGAGGCCCGAGTAGATCCGACAACCCAAGTCGACTTGAGTCGACCTGAGTCAACCGAGTCAGCTGAGTCGACCTAAGTCACCCTAGTCGACCCGGTGATCCAAGTCAACTGAGTTGACTCAAGTTGACTGCGTCGACCCGAGTCGACCGGGTCGGTCAGGTGACTGACTCGACCTGAGTCGATTTGGCTACCTGAGTCAACTCGGTGACCCGAGTCGATCGAGTCGACCGAGTCGACCAAGTCCACCCAGTGACCTGAGTCACCTTAGTCGACCGAGCGACCAGAGTCGTTGTAGTGACCTAATTTATTATGGCAGTATGAGTTACCGACTAGCGAGCAGAGTTGATCTAGCCACCCGAGATGATCTAGTTTGCGACCTGAGTTGATCTAGTTGGTGACCCGAGTTGATCTGCCTGTTGACCTAATTTTGTCAAGTGATCTAGCGACCAGAGCTGATCAAGCCGAGCGGAACCGAACCGGTCGAGCTCTCCAGGGAGCGGCGGGGCGGGATCGGCGCCGAGCTCGCTCCCGGGCGGGGTCGAAACTCGCGGAAAAAAAATGAACAAAGGAGGCCCCGTACGAGGATAAGAACGAAAAAACCAGAGTTAAATTAAAAAAAAAAAAAAAAAAAAAAAAAAAATTACTTTCGGGTCATACGTGTAGCCACGCCCAGCTCGCCCGCGGACGGGATCCCCATCGAGCTCGTCGAGCCGAGCGGCGCTCGCGGGCGGGGTCCGATCCGAGCGGAACCGAACCGGTCGAGCTCTCCGGGGAGCGGCGGGGCGGGATCGGCGCCGAGCTCGCTCCGGGGCGGGGTCGAAACTCGCGGAAAAAAAATGAACAAAGGAGGCTCCGTACGAGGATAAGAACGAAAAAACCAGAGTTAAAAAAAAAAAAAAAAAAAAAAAAAATACATTCGCGTCATACGTGTAGCCACGCCCAGCTCGCCCGCGGACGGGATCCCCATCGAGCTCGTCGAGCCGAGCGGCGCTCGCGGGCGGGGTCCGATCCGAGCGGAACCGAACCGGTCGAGCTCTCCGGGGAGCGGCGGGGCGGGATCGGCGCCGAGCTCGCTCCCGGGCGGGGTCGAAACTCGCGGAAAAAAAATGAACAAAGGAGCCTCCGTACGAGGATAAGAACGAAAAAACCAGAGTTTAAAAAAAAATTAAAAAAAAAAAATTACATTCGGGTCATACGTGTAGCCACGCCCAGCTCGCCCGCGGACGGGATCCCCATCGAGCTCGTCGAGCCGAGCGGCGCTCGCGGGCGGGGTCCGATCCGAGCGGAACCGAACCGGTCGAGCTCTCCGGGGAGCGGCGAGGCGGGATCGGCGCCGAGCTCGCTCCCGGGCGGGGTCGAAACTCGCGGAAAAAAAATGAACAAAGGAGGCTCCGTACGAGGATAAGAACGAAAAAACCAGAGTTAAAAAAAAAAAAAAAAAAAAAAAAAATTACATTCGGGTCATACGTGTAGCCACGCCCAGCTCGCCCGCGGACGGGATCCCATTCGAGCTCGTCGAGCCGAGCGGCGCTCGCGGGCGGGGTCCGATCCGAGCGGAACCGAACCGGTCGAGCTCTCCGGGGAGCGGCGGGGCAGGATCGGCGCCGAGCTCGCTCCCGGGCGGGGTCGAAACTCGCGGAAAAAAAATGAACAAAGGAGGCTCCGTACGAGGATAAGAACGAAAAAACCAGAGTTAAAAAAAAAAAAAAAAAAAAAATTACATTCGGGTCATACGTGTAGCCACGCCCAGCTCGCCCGCGGACGGGATCCCCATCGAGCTCGTCGAGCCGAGCGGCGCTCGCGGGCGGGGTCCGATCCGAGCGGAACCGAACCGGTCGAGCTCTCCGGGGAGCGGCGGGGCGGGATCGGCGCCGAGCTCGCTCCCGGGCGGGGTCGAAACTCGCGGAAAAAAAATGAACAAAGGAGGCTCCGTACGAGGATAAGAACGAAAAAACCAGAGTTAAAAAAAAAAAAAAAAAAAAAAAAAAAATTACATTCGGGTCATACGTGTAGCCACGCCTAGCTCGCCCGCGGACGGGATCCCCATCGAGCTCGTCGAGCCGAGCGGCGCTCGCGGGCGGGGTCCGATCCGAGCGGAACCGAACCGGTCGAGCTCTCCGGGGAGCGGCGGGGCGGGATCGGCGCCGAGCTCGCTCCCGGGCGGGGTCGAAACTCGCGGAAAAAAAATGAACAAAGGAGGCCCCGTACGAGGATAAGAACGAAAAAACCAGAGTTAAAAAAAAAAAAAAAAAAAAAAAAATTACTTTCGGGTCATACGTGTAGCCACGCCCAGCTCGCCCGCGGACGGGATCCCCATCGAGCTCGTCGAGCCGAGCGGCGCTCGCGGGCGGGGTCCGATCCGAGCGGAACCGAACCGGTCGAGCTCTCCGGGGAGCGGCGGGGCGGGATCGGCGCCGAGCTCGCTCCGGGGCGGGGTCGAAACTCGCGGAAAAAAAATGAACAAAGGAGGCTCCGTACGAGGATAAGAACGAAAAAACCAGAGTTAAAAAAAAAAAAAAAAAAAAAAAAAATACATTCGCGTCATACGTGTAGCCACGCCCAGCTCGCCCGCGGACGGGATCCCCATCGAGCTCGTCGAGCCGAGCGGCGCTCGCGGGCGGGGTCCGATCCGAGCGGAACCGAACCGGTCGAGCTCTCCGGGGAGCGGCGGGGCGGGATCGGCGCCGAGCTCGCTCCCGGGCGGGGTCGAAACTCGCGGGAAAAAAATGAACAAAGGAGGCTCCGTACGAGGATAAGAACGAAAAAACCAGAGTTAAAAAAAAAAAAAAAAAAAAAAAAAAAAATTACATTCGGGTCATACGTGTAGCCACGCCCAGCTCGCCCGCGGACGGGATCCCCATCGAGCTCGTCGAGCCGAGCGGCGCTCGCGGGCGGGGTCCGATCGGAGCGGAACCGAACCGGTCGAGCTCTCCGGGGAGCGGCGGGGCGGGATCGGCGCCGAGCTCGCTCCCGGGCGGGGTCGAAACTCGCGGAAAAAAAATGAACAAAGGAGGCTCCGTACGAGGATAAGAACGAAAAAACCAGAGTTAAAAAAAAAAAAAAAAAAAAAAATTACATTCGGGTCATACGTGTAGCCACGCCCAGCTCGCCCGCGGACGGGATCCCCATCGAGCTCGTCGAGCCGAGCGGCGCTCGCGGGCGGGGTCCGATCCGAGCGGAACCGAACCGGTCGAGCTCTCCGGGGAGCGGCGGGGCGGGATCGGCGCCGAGCTCGCTCTCGGGCGGGGTCGAAACTCGCGGAAAAAAAATGAACAAAGGAGGCCCCGTACGAGGATAAGAACGAAAAAACCAGAGTTAAAAAAAAAAAAAAAAAAAAAAAAAAAAAAAAAAAAAAAAAAACTTTCGGGTCATACGTGTAGCCACGCCCAGCTCGCCCGCGGACGGGATCCCCATCGAGCTCGTCGAGCCGAGCGGCGCTCGCGGGCGGGGTCCGATCCGAGCGGAACCGAACCGGTCGAGCTCTCCGGGGAGCGGCGGGGCGGGATCGGCGCCGAGCTCGCTCCGGGGCGGGGTCGAAACTCGCGGAAAAAAAATGAACAAAGGAGGCTCCGTACGAGGATAAGAACGAAAAAACCAGAGTTTTAAAAAAAAAAAAAAAAAAATTACATTCGGGTCATACGTGTAGCCACGCCCAGCTCGCCCGCGGACGGGATCCCCATCGAGCTCGTCGAGCCGAGCGGCGCTCGCGGGCGGGGTCCGATCCGAGCGGAACCGAACCGGTCGAGCTCTCCGGGGAGCGGCGGGGCGGGATCGGCGCCGAGCTCGCTCCCGGGCGGGGTCGAAACTCGCGGAAAAAAAATGAACAAAGGAGGCTCCGTACGAGGATAAGAACGAAAAAACCAGAGTTAAAAAAAAAAAAAAAAAAAAAATTACATTCGGGTCATACGTGTAGCCACGCCCAGCTCGCCCGCGGACGGGATCCCCATCGAGCTCGTCGAGCCGAGCGGCGCTCGCGGGCGGGGTCCGATCCGAGCGGAACCGAACCGGTCGAGCTCTCCGGGGAGCGGCGGGGCGGGATCGGCGCCGAGCTCGCTCCGGGGCGGGGTCGAAACTCGCGGAAAAAAAATGAACAAAGGAGGCTCCGTACGAGGATAAGAACGAAAAAACCAGAGTTAAAAAAAAAAAAAAAAAAAAAAAAAATACATTCGCGTCATACGTGTAGCCACGCCCAGCTCGCCCGCGGACGGGATCCCCATCGAGCTCGTCGAGCCGAGCGGCGCTCGCGGGCGGGGTCCGATCCGAGCGGAACCGAACCGGTCGAGCTCTCCGGGGAGCGGCGGGGCGGGATCGGCGCCGAGCTCGCTCCCGGGCGGGGTCGAAACTCGCGGAAAAAAAATGAACAAAGGAGGCTCCGTACGAGGATAAGAACGAAAAAACCAGAGTTAAAAAAAAAATTAAAAAAAAAAAATTACATTCGGGTCATACGTGTAGCCACGCCCAGCTCGCCCGCGGACGGGATCCCCATCGAGCTCGTCGAGCCGAGCGGCGCTCGCGGGCGGGGTCCGATCCGAGCGGAACCGAACCGGTCGAGCTCTCCGGGGAGCGGCGGGGCGGGATCGGCGCCGAGCTCGCTCCCGGGCGGGGTCGAAACTCGCGGGAAAAAAATGAACAAAGGAGGCTCCGTACGAGGATAAGAACGAAAAAACCAGAGTTAAAAAAAAAAAAATAAAAATAAAAAAATTACATTCGGGTCATACGTGTAGCCACGCCCAGCTCGCCCGCGGACGGGATCCCCATCGAGCTCGTCGAGCCGAGCGGCGCTCGCGGGCGGGGTCCGATCCGAGCGGAACCGAACCGGTCGAGCTCTCCGGGGAGCGGCGGGGCGGGATCGGCGCCGAGCTCGCTCCCGGGCGGGGTCGAAACTCGCGGAAAAAAAATGAACAAAGGAGGCTCCGTACGAGGATAAGAACGAAAATACCAGAGTTAAAAAAAAAAAAAAAAAAAAAAAAAAAAATTACATTCGGGTCATACGTGTAGCCACGCCCAGCTCGCCCGCGGACGGGATCCCCATCGAGCTCGTCGAGCCGAGCGGCGCTCGCGGGCGGGGTCCGATCCGAGCGGAACCGAACCGGTCGAGCTCTCCGGGGAGCGGCGGGGCGGGATCGGCGCCGAGCTCGCTCCCTGGCGGGGTCGAAACTCGCGGAAAAAAAATGAACAAAGGAGGCTCCGTACGAGGATAAGAACGAAAAAACCAGAGTTTTAAAAAAAAAAAAAAAAAAAAATTACATTCGGGTCATACGTGTAGCCACGCCCAGCTCGCCCGCGGACGGGATCCCCATCGAGCTCGTCGAGCCGAGCGGCGCTCGCGGGCGGGGTCCGATCCGAGCGGAACCGAACCGGTCGAGCTCTCCGGGGAGCGGCGGGGCGGGATCGGCGCCGAGCTCGCTCCCGGGCGGGGTCGAAACTCGCGGGAAAAAAATGAACAAAGGAGGCTCCGTACGAGGATAAGAACGAAAAAACCAGAGTTAAAAAAAAAAAAAAAAAAAAAAAAAAAATTACATTCGGGTCATACGTGTAGCCACGCCCAGCTCGCCCGCGGACGGGATCCCCATCGAGCTCGTCGAGCCGAGCGGCGCTCGCGGGCGGGGTCCGATCCGAGCGGAACCGAACCGGTCGAGCTCTCCGGGGAGCGGCGGGGCGGGATCGGCGCCGAGCTCGCTCCCGGGCGGGGTCGAAACTCGCGGAAAAAAAATGAACAAAGGAGGCTCCGTACGAGGATAAGAACGAAAAAACCAGAGTTAAAAAAAAAAAAAAAAAAAAAAATTACATTCGGGTCATACGTGTAGCCACGCCCAGCTCGCCCGCGGACGGGATCCCCATCGAGCTCGTCGA